>JACXGI010003904.1:0-11416 GCA_016801175.1 Esox masquinongy
AGGGGTAGACATCTAGATTCACCCCAGTTTGTACCAGGGGTAGAAATCTAGATTTAGCCATGGGCTGACGTTGGTCGGACCAGATTTATAGTGGGCCAGAATATTATTATAATCATAAAAGTAATTTATACATGGCAAATCGAGCACAACTTCTATGCCAAAGAATAGATGTATGAAACAATAATTACAGTCCTTGATTACTTTCATACAGAAGAAAATCAAGATCCAACGTATTGCCAGCACTATATTACATTTGACCTATTTCAACACATTGGCTTCAATTAAGCAAGCCAGCGCACTGGAAACTACAGCGAATTGTTATATGAACCAGTTAAGCCTTGAATAAAATGCTTGCTAAATGGAGATTCTCCATTGAACTGGCTTTAGTCCAGGGCGAGGCTGCCTGGTCCATGGCGTGTTTATAGAGTCGTACTGAAGGGGTCCGGATGGGAGTGGACGAATGCAGTACAGGATGTGCAGACCCAGTGTGTCCGCAACTTAAATGTCACCCGCTGTTACAGTGTGTTTACTTGGGATGGGGAGCAACGCTCCGAGGGGTACGTCACTGACAGACTGTCAGAGGGGGAGAGGAGCAGTTTCACATAGCCATGCACACACACACACACACACAACAGAGAGACAAAGTTACACGAACTGACACGCATGTACAAACACACATACACGCATGCAAACGCACACGGACAAAGAAGCACACAGACAGACACACTGACAGACACAAACAGACACCCACCTACAAACGTACCCGATGCACAGACAGGAAGACACACTCACAGACAGACAGACACCCAGGGACACACACCAAGTGTAGTTGGGAGTAACAGAACCATCAGCGTGTCACCAGGGTGGAGCTGTGACTCCTGGTCATACTTTGAGGCCCGGGGTGGAGGAGGGTTGAGGCGCAGCAACTGCCACCCAGCACCTGACCTCTCAGAACTCACATCTGTGATGTCATCGCTGGACAAGTGACACGGTGAGCAGAGGAATGGGCCCTGGGCGTCCAGTTAAAGGTTACTGTAATTTCTGGCTTTGAGCTGCATTGCTTTCATATGAATGCCAGGGGTCAGCTTACTCAGGGGTTTGAATAAGTGTGTCCCTGTGTGTTTTTTTATTTAACGCTTTTCATACCAGGCACTATAAAATGACACTAACCTAATGAAAATATTATTAAATGTTACAGTCATTATTTAATTATTTACAGTTAATCTAAAATACTGTGTAATATGAAATGAAAAATTTCTGTTCCACCATCTGACTGTATCACTGTTCCACTGAATGACATAGTGTGAGATTCCACATTGGAGGGCCGTAAAAGATTGCATTTGAAAAAAAGTATGTGCACGTGTGTCTGTACTGAGTATATTTCCATTTTCACAATGGGATTAAACACAGGGAATGGAGTCCTGGGGGCACTGAACAAGAAGCCTTTAATTTCCTCATGGAGTGAGCATTCTTCTGAGAGTGCATGATGGCTGTCAAAAAAGAAGATGACCGTTGGAATGGGAAGAGTGTTTCAATAGCGGAAGCCTTATGGCATTTTTTTGTTGCGTTATAACGGAACACTTCTGATTCTCCATTGTGAGGGGGGGTGGGGGGGGGTGGGCTTCATGCTAACCCCCCAACGACTAATGTCGATGGGAATTCGTGGTCCCTTGTTGTGTGTGCGTGTGCGTGTGTTCCTATGTTATTCGGGGCACTGAGGATTGCTGCAAAAGGCAGATGAAGAACTATTTTATTTTTATTTCCTCTGGCGTCCTGTTGGCTCCCTGCCTAGCTCCGTCTTCACCACCCCTTTACTGACATTGTCAGTATGCAGTGGGGCTGGTTGGATTTACGTCGGGTCTGTGGATGGGGGGGTGATGATCGCTTCATCAGTCTCAGTGTAAATCTTGGAATATTTAACAGCTGTCGGCCCCGTCCATCAGTCAGGACCCTCTGGGAGCCTGTGGAGATGCCATATAGACTGGCCTCGCTTAAACGCATGCGCGCGCACACACACACCAACTCTATGTACGCATTGTTTTATTGCCCTTGCTTTACACACACACACACACACACACACACACACTGGGAAACGTTGATGGCATGTGCGTACAAACTGCAGTTGAAATAACCAGGGTGCTATCATTTATTTCAATCAGCCCTCTGTCAGTTTTACATAGCTTAGCATGGAACCACTTGAGCAGTGCAGAGGGGAACGAATGCATGCAGATTTAACACAATCTATGTCAGCTAAATATCGTCTGGCCATGAATTTTATCTTCCAGTGGGCACTGCATAAGATCAGTACAGCATCACCTACAGTAAACAGCACGTCTTCCTCCTCTGGCTGATCTTCCATACGTTCGGCATCTTTGGCTCAAGCGTCCTCTAAGTCTGCCCACTGTCACAAGTTGCGAGTTCTGGGCTTCACTCTTCGGCTGTATTTCCCAAACCCTAACCCAGTGCTCAGTCATAGTGGCAATTCAACCCCCTTAACATCAAGTTCCTTGTGATGGGTCTCCAGTCGGTGTATGGTAGAAGATTTGGTAGCCAGACAGCGGGTCAGGGTGGCATGCGTGTGGTTTCCCTTTAGGGACTTGGGTGTCTGCGAATGATCTGGATGTGTCTGGCACAAAGGATTGAGGATTCATGTTGTATGTCGAGGGAGAGGTGGTGCGACGGGTTTTAAAAGGGTGGGGCAAAACCTGGGGCTGTTTGTGCGTTTTTCCTGGGGCCCAGCCTGAGTTTCACCTGACCTTATAACCAGGTCAGGTGAAACTCTGGGTCCTAGTTGTAGGTTATGTTGATGAAAGATAATTGTAGATATTCATATACATTCAGACCGACTTACAGTACAGGAGCTTTTAGAGCCATGCTGAAGGGCAAATTGACAGAGTTTTCACCTTGTAAGTTTGGGGATTTTAAGTAGCTGACCACTAGACCCTCTGCTACCTACAAACACGCACACTCACACCATCTGCGCATGGACGTCCTATTCATTACACCTATTATTTCTCTAGGCTAAAACTCTCCAGAAGTGTCTTTCCTTTTGGTACTTTTAAGTGCAAAAACACATCCAAATTAATTCAGGGTAAGTGCTGCACACCTATTCTGGTGTGTGTGAAGAAGAGCTGAACACTTAAGCCTCTGTGCTTTAGCAGTTGTTCTGAGGTAGTTCTTTAGCCAGGCTTAATTTGGAGTAAATTCTCTTAGCTGATGATTTTGACTACCTCTGAGTAAAGTCTGCACGCCAGCCCTAGGCTTTTTATTTTATTGATTATGTCATTCACTTTTTTGACATCCTTGCCTCACATAAATTCTGGCAACACAGTAAGCTGATTTCTTAGTCTGACAGGGTCTATGTCTGTGCCAAAGTGAGCTGTCATATATTCAAGGTCCTCTGTGAAACTTGAATCCCCCCTTTGATGCAGCATGGAGGAGTGTCTCCATGTATTGGTATAGCTTGAAGCACTCCTGGTCACACCTCGCTTCGATCTGTCTGAGAAGAGCATCAGTTATCTCGTAAAAGCTCCTCCTGAAACACTCCTCAGGTGTCTGGAAGCTATGTGCCGTGCAGGATGCCGTATCGTTTATTCCCGTTGGACACCTGGCCCTTGGGATTCAAGGCTCAGTGACATCAAGGTCCTGTAGTCTTTGCAAGCAGTCTTGCCAAAGAGTGTTAAACTCTGTTTCGGACCGCAGGGAAGATAGAATCCCCCTGGTGTGGAATGCTGGCGTTTTTGCCTCCACAAGAGGCAGTTGTGGTTGTTGAAGGATGATGCTCAGCCTCTGCTCAGCCACACACACCTGGGCCTTTGAACCGGAGACAATTCTGTCAGCAGTTCCAATGCCATAAAGTGCATATTTCTGTTTTCCCAGGTTTAAATTAAAGCGGACTAATGCATCTTTAATTATAGTGACAATTAGTGCTGTGCCAATACAACGACTTAATGTAAAATCGCGGTTCTTTTTTCACAATATTGTAACGATATTCTGATCTCTAGAATCGATGCTTACTTATTTATTATGCTGTCGACAGCCGTCTTTTAAATTACTGTAGCGGTCGCTGAACGGTCGTCTTTCTTTAACAATAATAGTTGTATATATATATATATGTGTGATATATGATATCACAAAATCTACCTGATAAAAGCCTGTTACTGTATTCCCATGGATGCCGTCATTAATAAGAAACCAGAAAAGGGTATGCTGTCATTTGACTTTTTTTTGTTTTATTAATTTCCTTACTCATAATGCTCGCGCCAAAGCTGACACGACTTTTTACGTTAGAATAGATTGTTTCTGTGTTTGGTGATACGAAGTTATAAACGTCCTTGGAAAGCGATAATGATGTCGAGGTGAGTAGGAAATAAACTGTGGCTATAGGTTTCGTGTTGTCCATACTTTATGCTGTGAAATGTTGGTAATATCTTTTAGATGACAACAGTCTTTTAGATGACAACCCAGTCGTGATAACATGATAGACAAACACATCAGCTGTGGAGCTCAAATGGTTGCTTGCTCAGTTTTGTAATGGAAAGCGTTGCAGTAGCTGTGTACCCGGCTGACTAGTTGGTTGTTTTCTCGCGTTTCTTCAGATTTCATTCAAAATGCCATTGCTAACTAGACAACTAATTGTCAGATTTGTTTCGTCTGTCAGAGTAAAAGTTGTCTGCCCGGAAAATGTTTTGCTTGTGCAGCAACAAAGCTCTTAATCTCGCTAGCTAGCCAAGAAGCAGTAATGGTGTGCTTCGCTGACGACGTTGTCACTTGATCGCGATGATGTCCTGCATCTGCCAACAGATGTGTGCCTCATACTTCCCCTTATCATTTATAAAAAACTCGTATGTCTTGAGATTTGCTTTGTGCTTACTTTAGTATGATCATATTAGCTGTACGGACCTAATTTGTCTGCTGGCTCAAACTCGTCGCAATATATCGTTTTATGCAAACTTAGATGTTCGTTCTTTCTATTGATTGTTAATGGGAGAAAACACATTACATTATTTCAAGTTACATTAATGTGTTGTCAAATTAAACCAGAGTACGTGCTCTTTAAAACAAAGTTAACTTGTAATTGTAATTTGGTTTTTGTGTCTGTTTGTTTGAAATGTGTGAGAAAATGTGATTTATTTTGAGAATTTTCAGTAGGCTTATCAACAGCAGCATTCTAGAATTCTATTGGGATCTAAAGGGTTACATTTAGAAGTTCTAAGTAATTTCAAATTGATTGGTTCTTTTTTAATTAGGGGTTACTAATGGGGATTAGCTAAAGATTATCCTTTCAAGTATATAGCCTATTATTATTTGAGGTTTTCTCACTTCTGTAAGAATTGTGATTCAGTTGTGATATCGTGATGAATGGTGATGTATTGAATCGTAACATGTGTATTGTGATATATATCGTATCGCAAGATACTTGCCAGTACCCACCCCTAGTGACAATGCCGGCTACATCTTTAGCAGGATAATTAATAAAACCCAATGAAGTCTTCATGGATGTCAAGATGTTGTGAGTCATGGCGAATAACTGTTGAATTTTGTTCTTTTGGTAGGATTGGGATTTTGTTGTACTGTCTACACTTAGACTAAACTATCAGTTTCAGTTTACCCTAATTTCAGATGACAGTTCCCTGGAGACTTCAGAGGCCATTGTGTTGAGGATTTTATTCTGTATCTTACGAGAGCAATACTTTTTACATCTTTGCCGCCAGGATGCTTGGACTGCACTGTCTCTTCCTTGTAGCTGTAGCAATTTAAAGAAAAGGCTCTGTTCATCAGTGCTATGCCTGAAAGGCTGGCCCTTCTCTGGCAGAAGCTGAATAGTCTCTATTACCTTGACAAAAGCTTCCCTTGCTTGTGCCTGGTCTTTCTGTTTTGCAGACTGAAGCTGACTCCCTACTGGTGTATTCTTTGTCTGGTGTAGCCATTTGAGTGTGGCTTCTCTATGACATCAAGAGGCCTCATGATATATAAATTTCTCTGTTATATTCTTCCGATTTGCTTGATTTAAGCATCACTTTTACTATTTGAAAATGTGATCATCTGGAGGTTGTGTGCGGTTTTGCAGGTATGGCAAAAAACCTTGCTAGTTGCTTGACAGCAATCCAGCCAGTTTCAGCCAGTTTACACCATTTTGTTTGGAATGTTCTTTCTCCTTTTTCTTTAACAGGCGAATCTGACGGTTGCTAGGGCTCCATTACAGTTCTGATTGGCCTTGCACTGTCCACATTCAGAGCATTGCTATCCCTGCAAGAGCCCATTGTTTATTCTATGACTATGTTTTCAACATAAATTATATTTAACTTCCTACAACTGAGTGTTTCAGTGAAAATATTACATTTATTTGTTTAGGACGTACAGTTTTCTCAAATCTCTATGCAGGCAAAATAATTTAGACAGATTGCCTGAAAGTCATGTATTTAATCATTATTATTCAATAATTCACTTCAAACATTTATATTGAAAATGAATGATCTACTGCATTAGCCACCATACATCTTTTATGGTTGGACACCAGTGTTTGTACTGTCTGTGTAGACTGCTCTGTGGTAACATTTGTAGGGTTTTAAATTTTTTATGCAAGTGAAAGTTACAGCACGTAAATCCTAACAAACAGAACAACAAACCTTTTCCAGAACTTTATTAATGCCCCTTGGCCTGGGTATCAGCAGCAGATGTTTTCATCTGTACTCTTTATCCTGTGCCAAATACATTTATTCATTGAGGTTATCATATTTCGCTGCTAGCTGGCTGTAATGATGTATCATTGAGTCAGTGAAGCTAGCTAATATTAACTAAACATACAGGCAGCTAAATGTAACGTTAGTAGTTTTGTTAGCTGGGGCTAGTGTTAGAGGACAACTGTAAGATTTGACATACCTCATTTATTTACCGTTAAAACTACGAGCTCTTTCAAAAGGTTATGCAGTCTCCGGCGTCGAGTCGATCAAGCCACGTTGCTGAGAGGCGTGGTTGATGTGTTGCCTTTGAGGCCTTGTTGGCTGTAGCTAGGAGGTCGGTATGTGACTGACAGGTATCATCTTGTCAAATATAAAGAAATGCCTTCTTTCCTTATCTGTTGAAAAACGTTTTTCTACGAATTTAACAGTGAATAAAATGTATGTTTTTGTTGTTGGGCTGCGTTGAAAAGGAATTGAGCAAATGCCAGCTCGCCACACGCATTCCAGCGGCTCTGACAAGAGGACTGTGCAGCAGATACTTTCTCCAATCTTAGCTGATTCAATGTTTCTCTTGCTAAGCACTCTTTAAAAATAAAAAGGCTTTTGGGTTCATTAAGCATTCGCCAAATCCAGAATACTGCCAGCCTCCACTGTTGCAGTGAGAGAGAAGTTTGGTCGAGCCACATGATCTCCTCTTGGGCTAAGCTTTCTGTGGGCCTTCAGTTCATCCGTTCATCTTCAGTCTATCTCTCCCCTTTTCTCCCTCTCTCTCCCCCTCTCTCCCCTTCTCTCAACCCCTGCTAATGTCAGATAACCTCGTTTATCGCTTTTTGGATTGTGCTCTCCCTTTTGCTCTCCCTCTCCTCTCTCTCTCTCTTTCTCTCTCCGTGTCATCTAGAGGAAGTACGCCACTCTGAGTTGAGTTGACATATTACCCAGAGTCCAGTGGGTTTTAGCCCTCTGGTGTGATTTTAATGATAGCAAATTAAAGTTGTCATGTTAACAAACAGCAGCCATGAGACGCAGTGGAAGTAGGATGGAGGAGAAGGAGGAGAGGGGAGGAGTTAGGAGGAGTGGGCAGGAGGGAGGAATGAGAGGATAATGGGTGGATTGGATACAGGTGGGGGGGGGTAATTAACTTTACTTAACTCCTAGCCAATAAGTTGAATGTGTACTGGTCCAGCAGGAGAGAAAGGAAATTGCTAGGATTTGATGTTCAAATAAAAAACCTCCCATCAGCCCTCCCGTGTTTCTCTCTTTCTGTTCCTCCCCCTCCTTTCTCTCTTTCTGCTGTGGCTGTTTGACGACAGGCTTATTTCTAGGCAGCTGTGGCTTGGGGACATTCCAACAGTCCCGTCCTAACATGAGCAGCACTGCCTGGGTTTAGTTGAGGGGAGACGCCACTGTGGAGGGTTTGAGATGATGAAGACGGGCCCTGACACAATCCTCCCCCTATTCTGTCCCCTCTTCCTCCTCTCCCCTCTCCTCCTCACCCTTCCCTCTTTTCCCTTCGCCTCCTACCCCTCTTACTGACCATCTCCTCCTTCTCCTCCCCCATCTTGCTCAGTCCTCACCCTCTCCTTATCCGTCTCTCTCTGTCTCTCCCCCCGCCAATTGCTCTCCAATTGCTTTCAACGCTGTGTCGGTTGGCACGACAGCAGACCCGTTTGTGTGACTGCTTCCGTGTCGTTAGCGCCGCCCTCCGCTTCTCTGTTGTTACGGGGACGGACATTTATCAAGCAGCTAATGGGCCAAACGGGGTTACACTACGGCGTTCACACAGCGATGCTCGCCGCCTCTCTCTTCCATCGCCGATCGCATGCTCGTTTCGCCAAGACGCTTCTTGACGCAGATGGAGAGATGAGACGGAAGGCTAATTAAAATCTCTCTATTTGTGTCTTTGGCACGACACATCTACTCAGAGAGAGCGCGGGATTCCTGGTTCTCTGCATATGCTTTGCATATCTGGCTGCGGCCTTAGGATTTGTAACAACCTAATATTTGTGTGTATGTGGGAGAGGGGGTTATGCGCATTGGGGGGGCTAATGTGGTGTAGGTGGGTTGTGTCGGTGCGGGGGGGTGGGGGGGGCTGGTGGGGAGGGTTGGAGCAGGTTGCATGGTGGCTTGTTGGGGTCCCACTTTGTGTGGCTGGCAGGAGGCAGTTCTCTTCCGTGTTGATTCTGTGTCTCTGTCGATTGATTTTCATTCTTTTATGCGCTGGTTTTGATATGCCAGTTTGTTCCTTGTCCCACATCTTCGCCTTCAAAGGTTTTTGCTTGTTAGACTTGCTAAGTGTCAATAGTC
This sequence comes from Esox masquinongy, assembly GCA_016801175.1. Taxonomy (NCBI): domain Eukaryota; kingdom Metazoa; phylum Chordata; class Actinopteri; order Esociformes; family Esocidae; genus Esox; species Esox masquinongy. The sequence goes on from JACXGI010003904.1 coordinate 8,988, forward strand.
CAATTGTCATGCCTTCACTTAGCACTCAGGCAATCAGGCTGCTGGCATTTATGGACGAGGACAAGAATATAATTAATCACAAGTGCCCGCCAATTAAATTACTATCAAGATGGCAATTGAGTGGAGTGGAGCAGCAGGTCCCATCCGCTATGAGGTTTATATTATTGACTCGTTAAGGTGATGTTTTAAGATACTGATGCTGATGACTTAGTTAGGTGTCCCATAGTGAAGTAGAAGTGTCCTTTCACAATATTTAATATTAGTTCATCTTTTATTTCCTGCAGTGCTGGCTGCCTGTCACGTTTCTTGGAAGCAGAACAGTGGCGCAGAGGTATCGGAAACAAACTTACATTTCTGTGAATACTCACGAACATCAAATGTGACGTGGAACAATGACAGAGAACAAACACTAGGGCAGGAGGAAATAAATAGGGACATAACGAGGGGGCAAACAAGGCACAGGGGAAACAAATTGCCGTAATGACACTAAACTGAACATAGATAGAGAGGAACTAGAACAGAAATACGTTGAACACAGAAACGTAACGACCGGCCTTTACACTGCCTGACTGTGCGTGTGTGTGCGTGTGTGGAGATTGCAGGAGTGTGTATTGATCATTTGTTTAAATCTAAGGCCAAACAAAAAGAATCAATATGGTCAGGATGGAGATGGAAGCCAATGCACGTCTAATCTGGCATCAGCAATTTTTCGCAGGCAACTGTGACTTGCCTGCTTGCCTGCCTGCCTGCCTGCCAAACCTATCAATCAATGAATTGATTGGATAACAGAACCTCCTATCTTCAGTTAGGGACATTCTTGTCCTCTCTACTGCAACCTTCCCCAGGTCCCTTAGTGTACAAGAGAAGGTACTACATTGTTAGACCTGGTGAAAGTTAATATACTAATCTAAGAGGAGCCCAATAAAATATGTTAGATGTTCCCTGTAGATATTTTCCAAAATATAATTTTTCTTTTTTATTTTAATGTCATTTAGCAGACACTCTTATCCAGAGAGACTGACAGGAGGTTTTAGGTTATTTGCCTTTTTCAGTGTCAGAATTACCAATTTTTCACCTTGGCAGCTGTAGGGTACAAGCTAGCAGCCTTTAGGTTACTGGTGAGATCCTCTAACTGGCTCAATTAATATTTACAGTGTAAACAATATCAGATGATCTGATATTATATCACTTATTAAATCACACCATTGCACTTCTTTGGGTTCCTGTAGAAAAATGAAAAACTACAGTATACGCATATCAAGAGTGGAATAGTTGCAGATGACATACTTTCGCCAGGTAAGCCGACTTTGCAGTGTCAAGAAGGTAGTCAGGAAAGTCGACCGCGAAACGTTTGGAGTTTTTCTGTCGCCCTGCATAACAGTTATGGTTGGCTGCTAGCTACACACGGACTGATTCGATGTGTGCACGTCACGGACAGGCAAGATGATGCACTGCAAATGAATTACCAGACAATGTGTTCCACTTTCTGAACCGGTAACGGGCAGACGGGTCAGGGATAATGTCAGTGTTCGGTGGTCTATTTATAAACGGGCTGCGAGCTATCGGTGGTGCGCCATAGACCCACTGAAGACCTCGGCCTTACCCTAGCCAGAGCTAAATGCTACGTACGTAGATCACTGCCGAGTCAGGTTCAGATCTCTGTGAGATACAGTCAGACTGCCCGAGGCTTCAGGAATCTGCCGCTAAATGACTCAATCCTTCCAGTGGTGTCTCGTAACACATTTCCCCCCGATGTCGCCAATCCAAACTCTGAGCCGTGCCGTGATGATAAGAAAACAAAACCGAAGTCATGACTTATTGATGGACAAAATGGAACCAGGTTTGAGCGTCCCGGCCCTCGGCTGTCTTCATCTTTGTGTTTCCTAAGCAGTTACCGGGGCAAAGAAGCAACTAGGCAGGGATAGAGGGACTTGGAGGGAAGTTCTGAAGGAGTGGGAGTAAGGAAGGAAGAAGGAAGGAGGATTACATCCTGGTATCTAGGTTTTAGCAGCAGCTGTCAGATCAGTGTTCAGGGAATGATGGTAACGGGAGATGAGACGGTTGAACTTTTCACAGAGCTCCCCGAGTCCCTTCGGTGCCAGGGCGGACACTTTTTTTCAAACAACATTAGTTTGTCTTGCCGTTTGAATCCAGTCGACTAGCCTTTGTCATCGCTCCCCTGCCGATGTTTGCCAATGTTTAGTTCATTCTTGAAACTGTGTTGGTGGACTTGTTCTACACTCAGCTCTGGGTACTGTAGTTTATTACACTCTTTATAATTCTACTAAAACAGCAATTGATGATGGATGGACTCATCTCAGAGTACCTCTTTGCCTCTGAGTTAACTGGACATTCTGAAGTAATAAATTGGATTATTTGCTTGTGTTGTTGCTTGCAGTGGCTAAAGTTGCTTACATTGGGATTAGACT
>JACXGI010003904.1:11516-29910 GCA_016801175.1 Esox masquinongy
CCTGTGTATAGTGATCATTAGTGCTCCTTTACATCCTGCCCTGTGTATAGTGATCATTAAGTGATCTTTTACATCCTGCCCTGTGTATAGTGATCATTAGTGCTCCTTTACATCCTGCCCTGTGTATAGTGATCATTAGTGATCCTTTACATCCTGCCCTGTGTATAGTGATCATTAGTGATCCTTTACATCCTGCCCTGTGTATAGTGATCATTAGTGATCCTTTACTTCCTGCCCTGTGTATAGTGATCATTAGTGATCCTTTACATCCTGCCCTAGGTATAGTGATCATTAGTGATCCTTCTCATCCTTCTCATCCATTCATGCTCGTTGCAGTCTCTGCATCGTCTCTGGGAATTGGGGATCTGCAGGTTCACCTGTTTTGTGTGTTTATGTAGATGTAGATGTCTTTAAATGGATGTGTATGAGTGTTATTGTGTGCTTGTGTGTGTGTTTCTGTGTGTGTGAGATGAACCCCTTCTGCCCGTTACATCCTGACTCATTTATAAGTATCGCTCTGCCTTTCAAAGTCAATAAGGCAGTGAAGCAGCCCCAAACCAAACCATACATATTACAACCTCTATTAGCCCTTATTCATATGTCATATATGTCCTTATTCAAAGACTGTACATATTATAACCTCTATAAGGCCTTATTCATGGACTATACATATTATAACCCCTATAAGACATTATTCACAAACTATACATATTAAAACCTCTATAAGACGTTATTCATAGACTATACATATTACAACCTCTATAAGACATTATTCATAGACTATACATATTACAACCTCTATAAGACATTATTCATAGACTATACATATTACAACCTCTATAAGGCATTTTTCATAGACTATACATATTACAACCTCTATTAGACATTATTCATAGACTATACTTATTATAAACTCTATGAGATATTATTCATAAGTCTATACATATTTCAACCTCTGTAAGAAGTTATTCATTGACTATATGTATTATAACCTCTATAAGGCCTTATTCATGGACTATACCATATTATAACCCCTACAAGACATTATTCATAGACTATACATATTAAAACCTCTATAAGACGTTATTCATAGACTATACATATTACAACCTCTATAAGACATTATTCATAGACTATACATATTACAACCTCTATAAGACATTATTCATAGACTATACATATTACAACCTCTATAAGACATTATTCATAGACTATACATATTTTAACCTCTATAAGACATTCATAGACTATACACATTTCAACCTCTGTAAGCCGTTATTCATACACGGTTGTCCAGTCTAGAAGACAACAATCGGACACACTGTAGTTGAATTAATACATTTGAGTCACAAAATCACAAGTTGAATAGAAAGCTATCTGCCTCCACTATTCCAGCACCATTTTACCATGAATCACCTATTCCTATAACCTTCAGGGGTGACAAGGCAAGATATCAACCAATAAAAGCAATCTGGTCCAATCAACCTACCGCAATTAACTGAAGTGACTCCCTTTTCAGGCCCGGAGCACAATAGGTTATATGTAATTAAATCACCGGTCATTGTGGAGAATTAGCTAAAACCACATGTCCAAAGCAATTCGTGGCTGTTTAGGCAAGGGCAATGTTTACCTAGTTGGCCACCAAAGAAAGGAACATAACTGAGGAGTTATAGTTTTGTCTGTCCGTGTGTTTTTAATTTGATGTGATTTGATTGGTGTGAAGCAAGATCCAAACTGGCTTCCCTTGGGGGTGTTTTCCTGTGCCCAAAGTTTAGCTCAGCTCAAAGATGATTGGCTTAGATTATTTTTTAATAAAGGTAAAATATTCCTCATGCTAATTGGCTTCCATCAGTCAAGAGGCATGGCGCTGTTCTGTCCACTTTTCCATGCCTTTGGGTTTAAGTGTGACTCGGAATGAGATTAACCCTAAGGAACCTGGTCACAACCCTGAGGAACCTGGTCACAACCCTGAGGAACCTGGTCACAACCCTGAGGAACCTGTTTTGATGAAGTCTTCGTTCGTGGAACTCTGAGCTCCTTCCACGTGCGCTCAGTTGAGTTGTTTTGATCACACCGTCAGTGGCAACCTGTGTTTTAGAAAGCCCACTGTGGGGATGTGGTGACTTGGCTAAGGGTGTGAAAGCGTGTTTTTGTTCGTATTTGTTTTATTTGTGTATTATTCGTGACTAAATGGAATCTGTAGCAGCCGGAGAGGAAATTCAGTCTTGCATGCGGCTGAGGTTGAGGAGGCACACTGGAGCCTGTGTGGTTAGTTAGCTGGTGTTGCTTTTAATAGACAATGGAGATGGATGGGTGAAGCACTCTCTTGTATGAAAGGGAAGGGAGGTATTGGTTGAATGCTGAGGCAGATGGCTGAGGAGAGCAAGGGTCAGTATGTCATCCCCACTTCAACGCAGAGACAGAGTGTCTACCAACCTCTAGCCCCACCGCTTCTGACTCGCCCACATCTACAGTACACACATCCACTACAGTACACACATCTATTACAGTACATACGGCATTACTTCCTCAGCTCACATCAACTTTCTCTGCACAATCACTAAAACAGCCAGACACACTCACAAACCTGCCTTTTCCAGGCTGAGGTATGTAGGGGTGAAGCAGGCCAACATCAATAAGTGAGAGTGTAATGGATCCGACTGGGGTTTCACAGCGACATGGGCTCAAGCAGAGGTGAGGCTGGGGAAGTGAAACAGAGGAAGGGAGAGAGGTGGGAAGGGAGAGAGACCGGAAGGGAGAGAGAGGGAGGGAGATGAGAACGTTGTAAGTATTCTTCTGTCTTTTCTTGCTGAAGCGTAAATATGTCCTTGCTTCAGATGTAGTGTTTTCGAGGTGCAGTGTTTCCGGGGTGCAGTGTTTCCGGGGTGCAGCGTTTCCGGGGTGCAGTGTTCCACCGGATCACAGATGCCGACGGAGGGTTAGTGGGTGTGTTTAAGTGCGCTTGTTGAGTCCACTCGGGCACATTTGGCTGTAGTGGCCAGATGCACAAGTGTCAGGAAAGGTTGCTGTCTTTATTCACTGAAGCATGATATGTTATTTTTACATATTTGGCCTACTTGACATGTTTTACTATTGAATGTTGGTTACGCAGTTATTATACCAGTGTGTCTGGTTTTATAATGCAAGATTCAGATTCACAGGTAAAATTGGCCACGAGGATGGAAGCACGGAAGCTGTTCTAGACAAAGTTATTTCAGCTTAAGGATAGCCTAATGTTGTCTTTCAAGTGGAAAAAGGTATATAAATATTTGAAAATAAATAGTAATTATACGCAGATGTTTAATTAACTGCTGTATTCGTCAATTTATTAATTGGTGCAATATAATCTGCTTAATTTTTTTATATATAGGCACTGGGAATGTGCATATCTCATGCTGAAGCATATATGTCTTAAAAACAACCACATGCAGCAGCTATTTAACTTTGCAATAGCTCTTAATACACAGCGATTTTGATTCGCGCTGGCCAATTATCAGCAGAATTCTATCTCGTCAGATTGTTGTGGCCTGGGTTTTAATGCTGATTCTACAACGCACATTTAGCCAATCAGAAGCACGCTTTCAGCAATACTGTGGTATGCATTATTTTGTTTTCCATTTTAACGCGAGACCACCGTATTCCTCTCCTCTCCACCTCCTGATCAGACCAGCTAGATTTTCACCCTGGGGGGGAGCCAGTAAGATCATCCGCCGCACATTACCTATGCAGGCAGGGAGATGAGCCTCCCAGAGAGATTGGTGAGAGGGTGGGAGCTGAGCACAGAGCTCTAACCCATGTCTGAGTCCCCCTCGGATCCCTCATATCCACGTATCCTCCTTGTGGGGTTTCAGAGTAGGCTGGAGCTCAGGTTACACCCCTGACATCACCCTAACCAACCCCCTCCTCATCCGCCCTGTCATCCGTCCGGCTAGGGAGGCTAAGGCAGGCGCAGGGATGACAGGTTTTGCTGCGGTAGATGGTTACTGTGTTTCTCTTTTTTCTCTTGGTCTTTCTTTTCTCTCTCACTCTGCCTTAGCTCGATCACTCTTTTCACCCGCTCTCTTTTTCTCTCTCTCTTTGCCTCTGTCACTCTCTGTCTCTCTTTCTGTGATGCAATTCCATAAGGGAACAATCCGTCAGTAGATGGCATTCTGTTTTCACTGTAATTACTGAGCAGTAACCAATAAACATCAATTCTGTTGCTCACAATTTAATGGTTACTAAGTTTAGTTTATGAAAAACTATAAGGCTGTAGTCAAGGGTGATGTACTGTGATTTTAATATTCTGTTATCAGTGCATTAGTAGCTTTGTGATTTTTTTTATTTTTTATTAACCTACTAGAACAGTGTTTCCCAATCCTGGTCCTGGGGACCCAGAGGGGTGCATGTTTTTGTTTTTGCCCTAGCACTCACACCTGTATCAAATGTTGCCCTACCACTTACACGCTTGATTGACATAATCAACCTATCATCAAGTCTTTTGAATCAGGTGTGTGAGTGCCTGGGTAAAAACAAAAACGTGCAGCCCTTTGGGTCCCGAGGACCAGGATTGGGAAACACTGCACTAGAAGATGGTATTTATGAGAACATTTTGATTTTTCTCTAATTGAAATACCCAAAGAAACAACTCTTTCTTGAGCCGTAATCAAGCTAGTCATTGTCACGGTGCGGGAGGCTGGACACCGGCGCTGAGTTGTAGTTGAAATACATTCCTCTAACGCGGCGCAACAGAAACCAAAACCAAGACGCAACCGAAAACTGAGGCACATGGCACAAACAATAATCCCCACCGGGTGTGGCAAAAGACTGAACTAAATAGGATCCCCAGTTAGAGGCAACGATGTATAGCTGCCTCTAACTGAGGAACACAAAAAACAACTGTGCAGAGATTCCTAGAGGCCTCTCCTCTGCCAGGTCCCGACTATGGCCCCCAGACCAGCGCAGAGATGGCTAGGGGCATAGCCAGGACCTGACCGTCATGCTGCCAGACATCACAGATTTCACCCATGCCCAGGCCCAAATGTGCCCTGAAGCCCTACATCCTATGCACTTGCGGATATTTGACTGGTATGAGTGAACAATCTCCGGGCTTCTCCGAGGGCAAGGTGGTGGTAATGCCGGATTGCTTGTTCACGTCAAAGCCTCTCATTCCCACTGCCCTCTATGAGAGTGATGTGGAGCAGTGACACCTGGGACTCGTGTGACATTTCACCAGAGTTGGTCAGAACACATGATCAAACATTAGTACAAGCTAAATCCTTACCAATACATGGGCTGCACTTAGGTCATTAAGAACCTGTCGAAATGGTAGCCGTTGAGCATGGCTGCCAACGTGTTCAATGGTTACTGCCCCTATGTTGCAACGTTGAACAGGGATTTTCTCCCGAATTAGTGAAGGCTAAAGTTGATGGTGGACGAATGTCCGTTTGGTGCTAGTTCTGTTCCTTAAAAAAAGACAGTGAATTTTTTGTATACAATTAAGGCTTCCTACTACATATTCAGATATGTGGACTATACTCAATCCACGCTTCAAAGCAGAGCTGTTCCTGTCTAAATACAAATAAGGACAGTGAGTTACACTTCTACTTGTCTGACTCCCGCTACCCAGAATGCATTAGTACCTCATTCCCCACTTTCGGTCACATTAAGGTAATGAACATGAATATTTTGTTAGCTTCATGTTCTCTTCCCCCCTGTCTTTACAGAGCAGTGTGAGGTGATGCAATATTCATAGATCCGGCTCTGGTAATAAAATGGCTGTTTGGAATGTTAATCTTCTCACCCGTCCCTCCTCTCTCCCTCTGGTGAGACAGTAAGGTGGCACAATCATTTGAAGAGGGGAGTTGGATCGTCTGTGGCTTAGCTGGACCGGGGCATACAGGAGGAAGGTGCCACGGGTAATCTCCCTGGTCTCTTACAGCCAAAGTGTGAATTAGATAGACTCACGCCCGGAGAGGCGGAGGAGATGAAGGATTAGGTGGGGCAGGATAAGGGGGGAGGAGTGAACAGGTGGGGGAATAGAGGGAGCACTGAAAAGGGAGAGCAGTGGTGCGTGGAATAATTGATGAGAGGGTTGACGGAGGGGGACGGGCCAAAGTGATCAGTGGAGACTCGACGACCAGTTCACAGTTTTGAGAACTCACTGGAAATCATAGATATGGATAAAACCAACGTGTTAATTTTGCCTCCCATTTATTCACAGACACTTTCTTTTTTCTTGTGAAGATCTTAAAGAATATCTCCTATGCTGCAGGACTGGCTTCAGGCATAAGCAACTTAATTGGTCGCTTTGGGCTGCTGGATGCTAGGGGCCCCCTGACCCACTGCGCCTCACCAGTTGTTCTGTTTTTATGTCAGTCATCTTAGTTAGCTGAGAATTTGCTGTGTACTTTTTTTTTTATTAGTGGGTTGGTTCATTTTAACTTGCAGCGATTGTGGCTGAGTAATGAAGGGAAGGGTACGTGCCCCGAATCTTGACCTTCCGGGGGCCTCATGGATTATGTAAATCATAATATGTAGCCTGTTAACATAAGTCATGAAAATCTGTACAGTTGGAAAACAAAAATACTTTTGTAGAATTGCCCCGAATTAGCTTGGAAATGTTTCCTCCATCCGAAGGCAGAATGTGTTGAATTAGAGGAATTAACAACAGTGAATTTTGCTTAGGGCCCTCACAATGCTAGAGCTGGCCCTGCTATAATGTATTTGAGCCTATTTCCTTTTCGCTGTTACACATATTATTATGGAGACTTGCCTTTGACGTCTTTCCACCTATGAATTTTGTACATTGTCGGGGGGCCTTGAGTATTACCCTGCGTCTTACTTACCAGATTGTCTTACAGTACATGTTTGACTTGAGGGATTTGCAGTTGTTCTCATCCGTCTAGTCTCATTATCTTGCTAGCGTTTATCTTCTGTAATTGCACATGTAACTCCGTTGTTTTTACCCTAGTGTTTAAGTAACACAAGAAGAGCCTTGCCATCTCTTTGCATCTCTCAGGTGAGATGTTCACAATGACATTGTAACATTGAGACATCTCTCTCAGCTGAGATGTTCACCATTGAATTGTGACACCTGAACATGTTCCCAGTGCTCTGTGTGAACTATTTACTTTGCTGATGTGCTTAATGTAAGTACATAAGGATAAAAGTTTTTGTTTTTGCCCTAATCACAGAACCAGCGCAATCTATTAAGATCTGGGTCTCAGATCTGGGTCACGTAAATGCTGCTTACTCATAAATATGTGAACGCATAAGTCAACACATTTTTGACGCTGCTTGTGTGGACCTTGAGAGGACGCTGCTGGTGCGGACCTGAATGAGACCCTTGACCCCAGCTTTTTACGAATTCACCCTCTTGTTTACATGACATATTGTGTTAGAAAAATAGAATGTCCGTATTAAGGTTACTATAACAGCATACATCTACCGTGTTCCAGATCATTCATCCTCACTAGGATATGTTTCCAGAATTACAAAGAAAATATTGTGCTTTTTAATAAATGTGAATAAATGATAATAAATGAATGTGTTAAATAACGTTGTAGGCCTATATAATCAAATGGACGAATTCCTAGTTGCGTCAGGATAACTCAGAAGAGGTCCGGCAAACGGAATAAAATGTATTGACTTGGTCGTCAGATAACCAACACAATACCTACATGCCATTGTGTCACAATGCGACATAAATCTATGAGATCATATAGACAGATCAGAGTTCTGAGTTTGACATATGATAAAAAAAGAGATGTTTACACTATTGTAATTAAATAGGTAAGAAGAGGAAAGCTCTCCTGAACAACATGGAAACGTATCCAGTAGTGGAACTATTTGAGGACTTAGTGCGACTTTTTTTTTTACTTCAGCTTGCTGATTGGTCGAGTTGTTTTCAAGTCCGTTGCACTTATCCTCTCACCCCCTGCTCTGGTAAAGTTGTTCTGAGCTGGTTTGATGTGTTTGGAATTGTGAGACAGTAAGTAAAGGGAAAGTGCTTTTTGAGTAGTGTTCAATTGCCTTCTCAGAAATGGCCTCAAGATTTTTAGGTATGCTTTGAAGTTGTCAGTTTGTAAATGTACCTCCATTTCAACAGAAGCAGCCTCAAAAACAACAACATGTGGTTGAACTAGTCCTCTCATACAGACTACCTGTTACCACGGAAACAAAGTGGAAACATAGATTTTACCTATAAAAGGAAGTGAGACAAAAAACACTGAGCCCGTAGGATTTCTTTTACACTTAATAACTAAGGCCCAAAGGGGTTGTGGTATTTAAGGGATGAATGCAGTTGTTTTCAACATTACCTTTGAAAGGAATGACGCATTAACTCCTTTGCAGATGTAATTTTTCCTAGATAATGTACAGAAGGGAGGCTTTATTATGCTTAAACCAGGATTGCCAACAAACAAAACTAGAGCGCACTTTTACCGGTAGAAACATTTTCATTGATATTATGATTTTAGCGATTTAACTTTTCCACAGAACCAAGTGGATTGTTTCATGGAAGCGTATCATTTGCTTGCTAGATAGCCAACTATAACCAACTATTTGCTGCCAGAATCACGGGAATGTGCTGTTGTTAGAGTGCCTGGTGTAGGAAAGTGTACTTTCTCATCAGGAAATTACCCTACAAACCCTGCAAATATAATTAGTGGCTTGCGTATCTGCCAATATTACACTTGAAATCAAAACGTGTTGCTGAAAACAACTGGTCGGATTAGTCAAGTGGGGGATTTGACAGCGTATTGGCTGTCGTGTCAGAACTGATGGAAAATGTCATTTTCATCACTCTCCACATTAGGATGTCAAATGTCAAACGTATTTCTCTGCTATCAAACAAATCAATGCTATATACTGTACTGAACGTCCCCTGTGTTTGTGTACTTGTGTGGTTGGTAGGTTAGCCTTTTGTAACGCTTTATTCCTATGGTGCCTCATGCCTGTTAGCTTATAGACTAGTTACTAATATAATTTAAACAAAACTTCACTCCCGCGGTATACGGTCTGAAATACCTTAGCATTCAGAGGCAGAAAGAGAGAGGGATATAGAGAGAATAACTGAGAGAAAGAAAAACAAAGAAACCTGACATATAAGGGCAGGGGCTTCTGGGTAGAAGGTCAGTCAGAGCTGCTGCGACCTAATGTATGAAAATGTGGTTGTTCCCTCTCCCTTATTCAATATGGTGTAGTATTTTTATGGTATAGCATATATAATATAATATTAGATACAGTATTTCCCATGTAAGGTAATGAAGATTCTCATCATTGATGTTTGTTTTATAATGTGCTGATTGCACCGACTTCTTCAGCTACACGGTCTTATGCTAGATTGCTCCAGAATAAGCCTGGCTAACCTTGCCTCCACGGTCGTAATCAGACAGCAGTTTGCCTCTTAACAGCTGTTGTTTATGTCTCCTATAAGGACTTGTGACGTGGGGGTCACTAAATCACAGAGTTATAGACCCTGTCACACACCAGTGACTGAGCTAGATACATACAAATACAATTGTGTACTGTGGGTTTGATGATCGAAGAGCTTTTTGGAGATTTGGTTGTAAGACACACAGGCCAACCCGCCAACTGATATTCTGACACCCACACAGCCTAACCCCTATCTCCTTTAGTCTGTCACCCACACACACACACACTCAAACACACACACACTCAAACACACACACACACACACACACTCACCCGTAATAAACAACATTTTTTCCCAAGCCCAAGGTAGTTTTTCTCCACTGGAGAAGCATTTGTCGATATATACAGAGACCTTGGGTGTCAGCCAACTTGGCAAACACATCTACCGAGAACAATTGGTGTTCTGAAATGCAGGTTACTCTGTAAGCTAATGACCCTTGAACCCTACGTTAGAATTCCAACCGTCCTGAGGGTCTGAAGCCTGGACACAGTTGCTTTTTGAGTAGAGCACTTTTCTGCAGGGTTGTATCTTTGACAACCTGGAAGCAAAAGTGTTTTCCTGTGTTTGAAGGCATGTATATGCCTGGAAGCAAAGGCCATGCTAGCGTGTGTGTGTGCGTGTGTGTGTGTTTGTGTGTCTCTGAGTGTGGATCTGTATGTTTGTGTGTAAGAGCCTGAGTGTGTTCGTGCCTCCCGGTGTGTGTGTGTGTCTCTGCAGTTGCTTGGATGTATGGGCACCCTCTCTATGTCCCCTCCATTCTATTTTCCAACATTCAGCCAAAAATGACTATTGAGTGCTGCAGCTGATCCTGTCCTTCTCTGTCACCGGGTATCAGTCTTTTCTTGGCGGTTAGTCCTCCTGGGGCTCAATCTTCCCAAGGAGCCATTGGAGAATTGTGGAGGAGCAGGATCAACTTTATTATTAACCTGCCCCAGCCGACAGACCGTAGGAGCCCCCATCCCACATGAAATAATGCATGAAGGGTCTGTAAATGTTTCATGCTGTCCGCTTTCTGTCTCAAACGGAGACCCGGAATCCGTTGTTTCTCAATCTGGAAGGAAAGTAGAAGGTCTCCACTGCTCATGTGGCCACGCTTACGCTGTTCATTTGATGGAAGCTGACTTCTTAGAAGATTAGGTTTGGGACGATTTGAGTTGATCCGCTGTGTAAGCTATAAAGGGTTCCTCCTAAAGGACGAGGAATGGGAAAGATTTTAAAATCCTTTTGAATGTGTTCTCCTGTTTTGGGCTTTAAAGGGGCCACACTGTTCTCTCCTGTCTGTGTGCTCAACCTATCACTACAGCATTATACATGCACATAATTTCTACACACACACACACACACACACACACACACAGACACACACACACACACACACTTTTTGACTGTGTTTACATGTTTAACTGTGTGGGTGTGTGAGACTGTGTGTGTGACAGTGTGTGTGATTTTGTGTGTGTTTTTGAATGTGTGTGTGTGTGTGTGTCTGTGTGTCTCTGACTGTCTAGTATGAGAGTGACCTGGATAAAATAGCTGTCACTGTAGCCCTGCTTTTCCCTGCAGTCTTACATATTTTACAGACCCTCTCTCTCTCAGTGGCTGTCCACAGAAACTTTTTTCACCACACTCTGGTATGTCTGGAGTGTTTAAAAAGCCAGGTCAGTTGGTTTCCGACTGTCTGAAATGAACAAAAGCGCACATTTTGAACACACACACACACACACACACACACACACACACACACACAGAGAGAGAGAGAGAGAGAAACAAGCTTGCAAAGGGTCTCTCTGAAAACGTGTTAATGCATCCGTTCATTTTGATATTACTTCTCTTGCATCTGTGATGGTCCTCACAACGACTGAAGTTAAACTCACCAGCTTCTCAAAGAAGCAACAAAGTTCTTTGAGAAGCAAAAATGTCTGAAGCCAATGTCTGTGAAGCACATTTTTTTCAATGAAATGTGAAATGAGCGAAATAAATGAAATGAGGAGAGAGAGAGAGAGAGAGAGAGAGAGAGAAAGAGAGAGAGAGAGAGAGAGAGAGAGAGAGAGAGAGAGAGAAGCGTAATTAAATCAATTATCTCCAGGCGTAATGGACTCGTTCTTATCGCCTTACATCTACATGTTTATGTAGAATTACTTCATTATCACTGTTTGAATTTTCAAGGGAATCTGACAGTGCATACAATTTGCTAACATTTTCAACCATTTCGATGTAAGAGGCTTTATCCCGCTAACACTTGTTCTGAAGGGGGCCAGTGTCATAGGTCATACAACAGCTAAGTGACCTCTGCCTGTTAGCTACATCTGTTGTCTGCCTGTTTGATGTCATTGGGTTCAGCGAACAAGATCAGAAGAAGCGATTTCGGCGTAGGACTTGTTAAATCTATTCAGAGCGCCTGCGAAATCAATGTCACATTTAACATAAAAGCAAATGAAGCACCGGTGCCACCCTGATGTATGTGAAATAGTGTGCACTCTTGCCACGTTTGCCTTGCACTCTTGCCTTGTTGTTAGCTTATACAAAATGCTACCGTTTGTTTAAAGGTAGTATCAACAATTTGACGTAGAAGCTCAAAGTTCACAGCAAAGTGGGTCACGTCCTGCAACGATTGAGAGCGTCGACATGCGACGCTAAGCGTCTTTCTTTAACCTCTTTTCAGCATGAAACAATACCTGTGCACGGTGGTTAAAACTGAGTAAAGCAGTGTGAGAGCAGCCCAGCGTCTCGCTCGTTTCTGTATTTGCAGTGCTGCTAGTGGCAGTGAAATTCCTTGAGCGGACCTTTAGCCTACAGAGTCCACGCTGTGAATGAAGTGAGAATTTGAAGCATTTGAGGCTTGAGTGCGTAGCTCCACATTCATGAAAGTGATGCTCCTATGTTTTTGTGATTAAGAGCCAAAATGGATCCCTTATATTTGTGCTCATCTGTGAACCAGGCAGTCAGTTTCGTAGGGCTGGTGATATGCCAGAGTCACAGTACTCCTTAGTATCACGGCAAAGGAAACAGGACACAAAGGAGATTTATGGTCTTTAAGGAAACAGCCCTAATGTTTTGAAACAATCAATGATTTTGTTGGTCACAGCCGAATGTTTGAAAATCAGTGTTTGTGATTTTCTGAGCTATAATCTTTAACAGTTCGCAGGTTTTTAAAGGACCAATGAGTTTGGTCTTTGTGTTTTAATTTTCTTTAAACATATATTGCATTGCAGGTAACGGCACAACTCCGTTTTGTAAGGTGCATTACGCCCCACTTACTTTTATTTTTTATTTTTTTAATTTGCGCTCAGGCGTGTTTTTACAGATTATACACATTATGCGTTTCGTAGCTACTTGAGACTGCACCTTCAAGACCTGCTGTCAGATTGTGAGAGAGGCAATGACAGCAGACGTCGACCGAGAGCGTTCAGAAGCTGGCGAGGTGTTAGGATGGCGGTGCTCAGGGCATGTGGAGCCAGGTGGGACTAGTCCTGGTGTTACGTGGCTCTCCATGGCTGGCACACGCCACTTAAGCCTTCACACCTTTGGTCCGATTAGGTGGCCTCTGCCTTGTTTTCCTATTACTTCCTCTTTATTGCTAATAGGCTTAGTGCTCCCGTGGGGTTTTAGGCACAGAGGATCAGCATTCTGCTAGATGAACCTAGTGTCTCCCGCTCCGCTCGTCAGAATACCTGTCTCTGTTCTCTCTCCTCTCTCCTCACACGATCCTCGCTCTCTCCTCCCTTTTTTCTCTTCTCCCTCTCTCTTTTCTCTCTCCTCTGTCGCTTCTCTCTTTCTTCTCTGTTTTAATTTTAACACAGCTTCACACGCAAACGTACATATCCAGCCTCAAACGCCCATTAAAGCTCAAAAAACATATTAATGTTCACCACTGCACGTACGCACATGCGAGAAAGAAGAGAGAGAGTGAAGGCCGAGAGAAAGGGAAAGAGAGAGAAAAAATTAGAGTGAGAGAAAAGAGGTTGAGATGTTCGTCTTGCACATCCCATGACTATAGTAACACAAGGAGCTCTACTTTAAAGGAAGTTATTTATTTACATGTTTTCTCTTCAGCATTCAGGGATGGACTGTTGTCACACATTTGTTCTTTCCTCTCCTTTCCTTTGTTGTCATCCCTCCATCCAGGGGGTGTCGCCAGGGCTGGAGAACAGCAGGCATGGTTGCACAGTTGGGAGTGAATGGCCGACACCTGGGTTTGGGTCATAAAACCCGCCGGGTCGTCTCTAATTCATCGCCGACAGTGTCAGCATAACAGTATGTTCTCCAACACACCAACATTACCCTTCCATTGACCCACTGAGCAGACCATTTCAGATCATGTACGACTGAGTGATTTCTCCACTTAGATTCGAATGCTTACATAACATTGGTTGACGTTAACAATCCCCTTTGAGGCTAATTGTTTCCATTAGTTACCATTACACTGGTAGTCTAGGTTAATTATAGCATTTGCAGTAGGGCTCATGTTTTCATTGTTTAAGTTAGTGTCCATGTAAAAAAGAAAATAAATAAAAGTATGCATATGAAATGAAGCTAATGACTCCAGCTTGAGCATTATTTGCTACACCTGAGTTAGCCTACACGTAATCTTGTTACCAGGCATTCCTACCCAAATGCGCAAAGGGTCTGTTTGAAATTTGCCTTCATCAGCCAGTAAGAAAGTTGGGAGAAATTCCCGGAGCGATAGCCACTAGCTAAATTGTCATAGTTTGCAAAACGATAATCTCACAGCTCCTTTCCCACTGCAGTGACTAGCCGTCTAACGAAAGGAACATTAGGTTCAGTCAGTTATAGGAACACTGGCTTCTGTTTTGTAATATGAAGTGAGACATGAGAGGCGTGTGACGTGGCTGACTTTCTAAGAAACAGCTAGCTCACATGCTACGAGGTGGGCTAGGAAAGACTCTGAGGAAGACGTAAACTCTCTCAAGTCTTTGGCTCTTTTTTGCCCTTAATAGCAGTGCGCTTAGTGGCAGCATTGTGCTTTCTAGTGCTCTACCAGTGTGTCCTGGGTGGTGTGGGAGGGGCTGGGGAGTCTGGGAGATAAAAGGCTCTGTGTGTAGTTAGGTCCCTGCAGACATCCACGCAGACTGCCTCAGGAAGCCCATAGAGGAAAAACAAATATGGTTACATGGATAGCACACACACACATGCGTGCGGACACACACGCACGCACACACACGCCATGGAGAAAGTTTTTCAGTGTATATATAATCCTCTTTGGTGAATGTATCTCTGGATACATTGTGTGCTCTAAGAAATGATTGTGTCTGTGTGTGGTGTACTTTGTTAATGAGTGTTTGTCTGTGTGTGTGTGTTTTACAGTGTGGGTAATGAGTGTATGTTTGTGTGTGTAGTGTACTGTGTTAATGAGTGTGTGTTTGTGTCTATTGTACAGAGTATTGTACTGTGTTAATGAGTGTGTGTTTGTGTCTATTGTACAGGGTATTGTACTGTGTTAATGAGTGTGTGTTTGTGTCTATTGTACAGGGTATTGTACTGTGTTAATGAGTGTGTGTTTGTGTCTGTTGTACAGGGTATTGTACTGTGTTAATGAGTGTGTGTTGAGCGAGTATATTGTACTGATTGAAGAAAGACACAGAATATGCAGCCTATGTCCGTTTAAAAACTAACTTTACCTCGATGGTTTTGGGAAAAGCTAGTTGGAATGTGAAATGTGCATAGCTTCCACATGGCGAATAAATTCTCCATTTTATCTCTTTAATGAGTGTATCTCTGTGTTATTTTGTATTCTGGTGTGTTTGTTTAATACTATGATAAATGTTTCCTCTGCCTGTGGACAAACACTGGTTCAATTCCTCCCCCCATGCAACACAGTGGTACGGTATACCATCTTTTCATTATACAGTACATTTCCATATCTCTTTATGATAATAAATTGCCCACCAAGCCAACGCACATATCTTCCCAGACAGTGATTTCTGAAGCATTGAGTTTGCAGTGGGTGGAAATGTGAGGATTTGGATTTTCCTCCCAGATTTTTCAGAGGCTTCTCTCAGATGTTGCCTGGGCCCGTGTAAATATTGGACTGTCACGGGTTTAGTGGCGTCTGGATCAGACGTTCCCTCTTTGATTCACGGAGACGAGGTTAGCTGAGGATTTTGATGTTCAGAGGGAGTGGGGGTAGCTCATACTGTGAAGTTAAACGGAACACACTAGGGGAGAGAGAGGCCAGGGAAAGAGGCGAGACAGACAGACAGACAGACAGAGAGAGGGAGAGGGCCGAGGCAAGACGGTCAGACTGACGGACAGAGTGAGGAGTAGAGAGAAGAGAGAAGACAGACAGACAAAGCCTGTTCTCTCCCCCGCTTTATGTGTGCACACTCTTCATGTCTGTGTGTGTGTGTCTTAGTGTTTCTGTGTGTGTGTGTGTGTGTGTGTGTGTGTGCGTGCGGCCTCTCAATCACATTGAATGTTTGCTCAGAAAACCCCCAGATCTGACGGCCATATGCCCCCCACTCCACCCACCCCCACCCTCTTTGTCCTTGTGTGTCCTAGCACAAGGCCCCATATCTCCAGCATTGCTATTCTACCCCCTCCGGCCGTGTCCTCTTGCCTGCTATCGGTGCGTGCAGCTGGGGTAGGTGCCGGTGCAGCAGGCCCCTGGGCTGGGTGGTGGGAGAGACAGACAGGGCCAAGGGCCTGCTGGTGCTGCTGATACTATTACCCAGATAGCATCAGGGAGAACTGCTGACACCCGGAGAGCCCGTCCCCCTCATCGCTCCTCCCTCCCCCCCGTTCACGTCTCATCTCCTCCCTCCCCCCGTTCACGTCTCATCTCCTCCCTCCCCCCGTTCACGTCTCATCTCCTCCCCACCCCGTTCACATTTGACCTTCTCCCTTCTCTGTTCATCTCTCGTCTCTTGAATAGTTTATCTTCTTCTCTCCTCCCTCTTGCGTTCATCTAAATTCTGTTTACCTCCTCCTCCCCTCACACCTCTGTTCACCTCCTCTTCTTCCCAGCTCTTTTTATCCCTCACCGCCATGTCCTCCTCGTTTCTTGGCACTTCTGCCAGCGTATTGCCGTGCCACCTGTGTCTGCCACATCGGTGTCCTATATCAAACCATTCCTGCAGGTCATTCTGAAAATGTGGTCTTGTCGACCCAAACGTTCCGAAAACGTGTCGGAGGGATCGCTGTGATTATAACGGCAATAAGTATATCCAGTGGATGACTTCTGCGATGTGTATAGTTCTTCTATTATTGATGGCAGGCCGTGTAGTGTTTTTATATTATTGATGACTCAAATGTCTAGTGTTTCTGCATTATTGATGACTGGGAGGCCATCCGTCTCAGCTGGAAGTCATTTCTTTATTGCGCGCCGGTAACACTGACAATCGGTTTTCGTCTACGAAATGCTCTTGTACTAGACCCTGCTGCCATCTTCCATGTGTGATCGACCTGCTAACTGGCTCCAATGTAGATAGTAAAACCGATAGATAGTATTACCCGATCATTCGGTTCCCGATGAGGTTTCCCAAGGTTTTTAGCCGCCCCCCACAACGGAAAATGCTCTTTCTGATGAAACTAAGAGTTAGTGTTGCGGTTGGGTAATTCATAGTGTTAATATTGGGATTAGTTTTAGGTTGTTCGCATGGATTAGGTTTGGGTGTTCAGGATAAGCATTAGGGTTATGTTAGGTTTACGTATAAAGCTTAGATTATTAAGGGTAACGATTGGGTAATGTTAAGGTTAGGATTAAGGTTAGGATTAGGAAAAAAGGGAAAAAAGGAAATTATTTTTCTGGTTCTGACAAGGTTGGGAAAACAAGTGTGTATGTGTGTGTGTGTGTGTGTGTGTGTGTGTGTGTGTGAGCGAGTAAGAGAAAGTGTGTGTGTGAGCGAGTAAGAGAAAGTGTGTGTATGTATGTGTGTGAGCGAGTAAGAGAAAGTGTGTGTGTGTGTGTCTGTTGCTCCAGGTTATTGAGCTCTGACAGGCTTGTCTGTTTTACACTGGCATCAATACTATTTCAAGATGACCAACTGTATTAAAAACCTCTTGAAGAAGAAAAAAAGAACCAAACATAACAGGAGACTATTTCATTCCTGAGGCTTGTATAGAGCATCGATGAGCACCGGCCTTTCAAAACATATCAGGTTGGACAAGCTAGCAGCATGCGGGCTAGCATGGCTAATGGATGATCAACGTGGCTGGTGAGACGACAACAGACCCCTTGGGATGGCAGATTGGTGGCAGAGCTGGGTATGGTTCAGGCCAAGGTAGGCATGACAGTGCCAGGAGGGAAAGAGCAAAGTGGGGGGAGGGAGGAGTAGAGGATTAGAGACGAGGGATGAGGAGGGAGATGGAGAGAGTGAGAGAACGGGGAGGGATGAAAAGAGGAAGATTGGGAGATTGAGTGGGTGGCTGAAAAAATAGAAGACTAACATAGATGTCGGTCAGAGAGAGGGAGAGATTGATGTGGAGGTTGAGGTATTGAGAGACATAGATCAAGAGATGGAAGGATGGAAAGTGCAACAGAGGTGAATGGAAAGAGGGAGATAGAGAAGCAGAGAGAGAGAGTGAAAGGGGGACAGAGAGGCAGAGAGAGAGGGGGAGAAAAAGGCAGAGAGAAAGGGGGAGAGAGGCAGAGAGAGAGGAAGGACTGAAAGGAACAAGACCAGGGAACAAGGGGAACATCCCACTGGCCTGGTAAAAGAGCCTCATCATGCACTGTGTGGTGGATATTGTGGGATCAAAGGCTTTGTCAGCCAAATCCCCGTGACAGGGCCTCAGCAGAACACAACACAGTTCAGGTGGTGAAGCTGTGGAATATTTCATGCCTCCATCCTTCTCTGCCTCCCCAGGACGCGGGACCTGGATGGGGGACTCCGCTCCAGAGCACTCCTCCACACTGTCCTACGGCCAGCACGGACAAGAAAGTGCTGGTGTTTTTAATTTTTATTTCATGGTTGACTTCACCGCTTCCTTATGGTTGTGTGTGTCCTTGTTTAACTGTAC
>JACXGI010003904.1:30010-40905 GCA_016801175.1 Esox masquinongy
TGTGTGTGTGTGTGTTTGTGTGTGTGGGGGGGGTGGGGTGGGTGGTGGGGGGTTAGGGTTAGTGAAGACAGTATTTTGAATGGGATTAACTTTGTGTGTGTCTGTGTGTGTGTTTTAGTGTGTATGTGTTTTAGTGTGTATGTGTGTTTTAATGTGTATGTGTTTTTGTGTGTGTGTTTCAGTGTGTTTGTGTGTGTGTGTGTGTGTGTCTGCATGCGTTATAGTGTTCTGCAGACTCCTGGTGTTTCACCTGATTATTCCTGTACCATTTTTTGGTTTACTCAGTGTTGTGTATTGTCAAAGAAAGCCTACAATGTTTCAGTTTAAGGCCACCCTCATACTCGATTTGACATTAAAAAACAATTTCTCCTGCCCATTCTCTCCCGGCTGACCGTATTCAGAACCATACTGTAGGTATCTCAATGATGCACTGTCACAGCAGTCAAACGGAGTACATCGTTTCACTGGCACTAAAACCTACAAGCGTTATATAAACTCCCACTGTGGGCAGTACAGTTTTATATACAATGAATTCTAGACATCCAGGGTTGGTGTAAAATCTCTCTGCTGCCTGCGTTCCCCAGTGGACCCACCTCTGTAAGTCTGTCTGAGACTGTGAACACCTCTGTGTGTCTGTCTGTGACTGTGTGAACACACCTATGTGAATCTCTCTATGATTGTGTGAACACAACTCTGTGAGTCTTTCTGGGTCTGTGAACAGACCTCTGTGAGTCTGTCTGTGACTGTGTGAACACACCCCTGTGAGTCTCTCTGTGACCTTGTGACCACACCTCTGTGAGTCTTTCTGGGTCTGTGAACAGACCTCTGTGAGTCTGTCTGTGACTGTGTGAACACACCCCTGTGAGTCTCTCTGTGACCTTGTGAACACACCTCTGTGAGTCTTTCTGGGTCTGTGAACACACCTCTGTGAGTCTAATTGGTCCAGCTGTGAGGGGGAGGGGTCATCTTGAGTGTGAGAGTCAAGCCAACCTCTGGACAGAGGCTCTGCACACTCCCCGGCAGAAGGCGGGTCTCTGGTACAACGTCCGCGGTCTCTGTGTACTGTCCCGGTTAGATAATTAGCCAATGTGTATCTTCCCAGCCAGTGGATTCTAAAGTGTCGTGTTTGGCAGTAGGTTGGAAAATGTGAGGATTTGGATTTTCCTCCCAGATTCTTCAGAGGCTTTCATCTCAGATGTTGCTTGGGCCCGTGTAAATACTGGCCTGTCACGGGTCGGCAGCGTTTGGACCAGACAGTTCAGAAGGCTTGTTCACAGTCCCACACATCCCATACTCTTACACTGGCACATTTGTCCTGTT
This sequence comes from Esox masquinongy, assembly GCA_016801175.1. Classification (NCBI taxonomy): domain Eukaryota; kingdom Metazoa; phylum Chordata; class Actinopteri; order Esociformes; family Esocidae; genus Esox; species Esox masquinongy. The sequence continues at coordinate 31,331 of JACXGI010003904.1, forward strand.
AAAATGTATTGTTACGCCACCATAAAACCCACTATAAAAGGCAAAATAGCATGCTGCCTTTGAGCACATTTGGTATTGGACGAAATGGCCATGTCGTTGCAGTGAATGTCCACAGTATCCCAGCCACCGCAGAGCTCTGTGGCGTGCAGGTGGACCCTACACGGGTAGGGACGGAAGAGGTGACAAGGGGTCCTGCCACTAAGGTGGTGTTCTACCATCTCCTTGGAGCTTCTGGCCACGCTGTTAATTATGATGTCATGTAAATATTGTAAATATAACAGTTAAGTATCCTCCTTTGCACGTTTGTGTCTTGTTACACGCACTTTATTGTCTATTATTCTAATGAGCCCCTCATTTCTAGATTGTTAGCTTTCATTTGACACCAGCCGAAACAGCCCTGTGGCATTCTCCGCTGCAGACACCAACACACCCTTCCATGGGAGAACGTAGAAACCCGGAAAATCCACACACCCTTCCATGGGAGAGCGTAGAAACCCGGAAAATCCATCCGATGGATGCTAGGATGTCTGTTTGCCTTTTCCCATCTCCCTAGTCGTTCACTTAAAAGAGGACTCTCTTTTTCTCTCTCTCTCTCTCTTTGCCTGTAGTTTTCTCTCTCTCTCATCATCTAGTTTCGTCTGCCTGTGTTTATAAGAATTAAATTAACAAAATTAAGAAAGTGGGTCACAGAAAAAATATGAAGATACTGTACAGTGTGAGAGAGAAGGAGAAAAAGGAAATAGGGAGAAAAAGAGGAGGGAAATAGTGAGAGAGAGCTAGAGAGGGAGTGAGAGGAGAGAGAGGCAGAAGGAAGAAAAGAAACAGGAAGAGAGAGACAGAGAGGGAATGAGGAAGAAAGCAAGAGGTGAGAGATAGATATAAAGGAGATGTAGAGCGAGAGAGAGTAAGATGAGAGTGAGGGCAAAGACAGGGAGAGAGGAAAGAAAAGAGGAAGAGAGAAAGAAAGAAAAAAAATGAGAGTAAAAGTGTGGGAGTTGGAGTGAGAATGGAAGGAGAGAGGGAATGAGGGAGAAAATGAGAGGAGAGAGAGAGAGATACAAGGAGGGAGATGTGGAGCGAGGAAGACTTGGACGGCTTGAATTTGCCACGGCAGTTATATTGTAATGGAATATGCAGTGTGTCCTCAGGGGCAAAGCCCAATCAGCGCTTTGCATTTTGATTCAATGTGAGAAGGTTTGGATGTCACTATATTAATTAGTTATTTATGCACGCGAGTGAATTTCATCCTGACACTGCATCCGCGCGACTGTGATTCATGCAAATTGTTGATGTGGGGGCAGGCTAAGGCGATTTGGGCTTGCCAGCCCCCCAGGGGTACCCTCCCTAAGGCCTGGAAGCCTTGGATCTATGCAGTGCTAGCTGAAGAGGGACCGTGCATTATTAGATTTCAGAAAGCCACGTTAGACCTTCGAGGGTCTCACGCTGTAGCTAAATGGAAGATCCTGCGAAGGAGATGAAGCCGCCGACGGCTGGAGCAGACTTGGGTTCAAATAGTACTTGTTTTCCTGCAAATTCGGCACGTGTGTTTGACTGTAGCTTAATTAAACCGCAAATCTAACCAGTGGAATTGTCCAGACAGTCGAAATCATAAGCGTCGGCCTCTCCGAGCAGACCTAATGAAATATTCAACATATGGGAAAGAAGGGAACGTCTCGTTGAACCCGCTTGCGGTGGTTAGACTCTCCACTAGAGAGGTCACCGTAGACAGCTAGATTGAGTGCAGCACTCCTCTCACTCTGTTCTGAAGCTCATGGGTTTGGACAGTCTTAATAATATAGGCTCGCCAACAGAAGCATCAGCCCTCCTCTCTAGAGAAATGTGTTTGGTGCGAGGTTGGAAGGCTACAAGTCATAAAGACTCAGGAGCGGGTCTCTAAGCGACCCGGTCACAACATAAGGACATGCATTAAAGCGTCAGAGTACTGACAGAGGACGACTGGTTCAAAATCTCTGAGGTCTGCGCGGTGCCGACGGAGATGGCGGATGATGACCTGCAACTCAGGGCACATTGCTCGCTCTCCCCAACTCTCTGCCTCCTCCGTGATCAGAAACAAAAGGACTCCGTCATATTAACCACTGATGGAATCCCCACCGGCCTGTGTGGTTTAGCTAGCCATTAGCCTACAGTCAGCCTCCACCTTCCCTCGACCCGCTTCGCCGAAATATTAAACGGCGATATCGAATCCCTACAAAAATCCGAACCAAAAACATTCGCTTGCAGCTCCGCGTGGAGATGAGGATGGTGAAGTCCATTCCATGGCCCCGAGGTGATCCAGTGGCTCTACGGACAAGATGTGGTGGATCTCACAAAGGGGGTAAATGGAATCACTTCATCAGTTCCAAAGTAGTTACTGGACCCTTTACACATCTCTTCTACCTTGTAGCTACATCCAGCTGCTGGCTTGGTCCAGGCTAATGAATACAAAGGAGGGTAACCTTTGCATTCGTTAGCTGCCGGCTTCCCTCCCTTGGTCTGTTTCCTTGGCTGCCGTCCTTCCTCGACTGCTATAACGGAACCCTTAATTGTGCAGACAGACTCCTTTCCTCATTAAATCAAATCTTTCTTTTCAACCTGCTCCCTGTCCCGCGTTCAATTACCCTACAAACTCACTGCTTCTTTGAAGGGAGGCATTGTTGGCAACAAATAAAAAAAGAAAGGAAAAAGACAGAAAGTGAAGTTGGATGTATGACAAATGACTGCTGATTTTGACTTTGCCCCGTCCGACCTTCCTGCTTGTTCTACCGAATCGGATGTCCTGCCTGTTTCCATTACGGTGGCAAGAATGGGATTCAAGCAGAGAGACCGGCTAAAGAATAAGGACCTGCTCCTACAAGAGGCTGGCGCAGGCTCCACGCCGGTACCCCAGTGCCTCATTCTCCTCTAATAGATTCCAGTGAGGGGGAATGCAAATGCGTCCACTCCGCGTACAGACGCGTTCCCGCTGTTCCCCAGAAGGGACACCGTGGCGTGGTGTGCAGACGTTGTGCCGACATTGTCTGTGGTGCTGACACAGTCAAGGTCATTTGCAGTTAGCCCCCCGCCGGTGGTTTTACGAGGGCAGACTGTGCCCACATGCTGGTTGCCTCCAGCCGCTTTCAAAGACTCACTGCTTAGAATTCTCCGTGTTGCTCTTTGTGGGCTAAGTTTTTATGCGGTTGCTCTCTTTCTTACGCTCTCTCTTCCCGGTCTCTCTTTTTCCCCCTCTTTCTCCCTTTCTTTTTCTCCTCTCTGTCTCTCTGTCTCTCGCTCTTCCCTTTCTAATCTGCATTGAACTGCAGACCAGGACACTGTTGACACTGGGATAATACATTGGTTGTGGAAGGAGATTAGATGGGTTTTCAGACTTGCCTAGACAGTTTGTTTGTGTTACCCATCGCTGGCCCTTTGTCTCCGTCACTGTATTGTGGATGGTGATCAGAGTGTTTGAGTTTGAGGAATGGAGTGTGGGTTTTGAGCTGATGATAATCTGCAGTGTGGTTAGCCACTGGCATTGGTCACAGTGTGTTTTGCTGCTAACGTTAGCCACAGTTTGTAATGCCTCTGGCGCTAACTGCAGTTTGTTTAGCGACTAGCGTTAACCACAGTTTGTTTAGCCGCTAGCATTAACCACAGTTTGTTTAGCCACTAGCGTTAACCACAGTTTGTTTAGCCACTAGCGTTAACCACAGTTTATTTAGCCACTATCGTTAACCAGTTTGTTTAGGCACTAGCATTAACCAGAGTTTGTTTAGCCACTAGTGTTAACCACAGTTTGTTCAGTCACTACTGTTAGCTACAGTTTGTTCAGAGATGAAGGTGCTGATATAAAAAGAGGTTACAAATTAAGAAAAGTGTATTTAGCAGGAAAAGATTGATGGTGTGTGTTTCAGAGACAGTAACATAGGGAGTCAGTTTGTGTATTTACAATAATGCATGTGTATAAGTGAGAGATTGTGAAAGATTTAACTTTATTTTACTTTACTAAATCCCTGCAAGGATAGTATAGCAAGAATATTTGGTTTGCTTGTTCCTCATAGGTATGGCAATTTTTGGCTTAGTGGTTAGGTGAATGAAAATGGCAATTGGAGTTGGGGTTATAATAAGTGGTAAGGTTTATGGTTAGGACATTTGGGGTAAGGTAAAGGGTTAGGTAAAGTAGACTTTTGAATTATGTTTGAGTTCCCCACAAGGATAATAAAAATTAAAATGTATTTTGCCTCTGGAGTTGAATGCATTTAAAATTGTGCCCATCCCCTTCTGTGTGTGTTTTGTGCGTGTGATGTTGAGAGTGTATGTGTGGATGTCCAGTTAAAGGTGCCCCCTGGATAGATAGTCAGTGGAAGGGGTGTGTGTGTTTAGATCGATATCTGCCACCTCATATCTTCTTTGTTAGAGCACAGGTGATTGACAGGGGAGGACATATGAGGAGAGGGTGAAGAAGTGACAGGAGCGTTCTGGCGACATAACACAATCCTTCAAAAGTATTACTCTTTTGCTGTACAATGGACGTTTGCTATAGAGAATATTAAATAGACCAAGGAGTTCTAATGTCCTGGGCGACTTCTTCAGGTCTCAGTAATTCTAACTCCGTGGGGATAACTGCAATGCTACAAATGCGTGTTATTAGTGGGATGAACGTGTTTAAGGTCACGACAAATGACCTCAGTCCAGCACCCGACCTGCTTGAGAGAGTCAATAGAGAGTTTCCAACGTATTGTCACACTGTGAACTCATTGTATTGTACACAGCACTAGTTTTAATTTAATACATTTTAGACATTTAGAGTACTTTCATATCCATGATGACGTACAGAAGCAATGAGGGTTGGCCGCCTTGCTCAAAGACATAACAGATTTTTCACCGTGCCAGCTTAGCAAGCAACCTTTCTGGTCAGAACATCTAACACAGGAGGTTCACTGCAGTCCACACTAAAAGCACTTTCCACACACCTGCATTGGGTTTACCAAAGTGATCAACCACCACATCTCAGGATGTGTTCTCCATATAAATACGAAAACCAAACAAACTGACGATGATTGCTGTGATTATAATTAGAACCAGTCTGCACTCCACATATCCTTTGTGTTACCCGGTATTATGTGGCAGTTTCTTTTTCCTGATATAGAAATTAAAACTAAATGAAAATCGCTTAATTATGTTCCTAGGCGCTCCACATGTCATTATTGCACAACACAAACCCTCCTTTTGTTGCCACTGCAATTACATTGATCTCTCTCGCTTGTGTTTCACCCTTTTGTCGGGAGTCCATTTTGTCTGGAATGGGTCCACTCCACCAGACATCTTTAATATCAGCAGGAACAAGCAGTGAACATAGCTAGGGAAAAGTAGAAAGTGCCAGAGAATAGGGGGAGGATGGAGGACGGGAGGATTATTAATGTGTAAAGAACAAGAAATGAAACGGGCCTTGCCAGGGGAAACAGGGATGGATTGAGGGGAAAGAGGATTATTGAATATTGTGGCTATTGTGGGTGGGGAAATTCTAGTGCATGGACATAATCCCGTTGCAAACGAGTGCCAAGTGGTATTGACAGACAGCGCTACAGGATTAACTCAGCAACTTCTCTCGCGGAACTACAACACACGTCGTAGTACTGTGTTCACCACGGTCCTCGTGTCACCTAAAAAGAAGGCTCAGAATGCCTACAGTTGAGACTGGGCTCCAATGCCGCATCGTCTTCCCAAACGTAGTCTCGACCGGCAGACATTGAGACTGGTTATGGACGGTGGCCAACATTTTCGTGGAGACAGGACTGAGAACAACCACGTACTATGTATCTGCTTCATGCGCGCACACACACACACACACACACACACACACACACACTGACTATTCGCATTGACGTTGACATGGGCTATAAACTCTACTGAACACGTAGTGGAAAGTTAAGGGTTTGTTCAATTAATCCATGCCTGACCATTAAACCCCACAGACAACTTAAGAAACAGTAAGACACTGAAACGTCTGCCACTATCTGTCTAAAGCTGGGTGGGCTGCATTCAACTCAAATTTCTTTCTGACGTTAAAAGACAACATTTTAATAATTAACTAAGTCCATCAGCTTCAAAGGGAGCGATCGATGGATCAGGCGCTGTGCTTGTCTTCCACCATGCTAGCAGGCGCGAATTGGCATTTTCTTCAGCAGCGATTTGCATTAAGTGCTTCTGTATCCCATAGAACTCCATCAGATTGTGTTCATGGGCATTAAATTGGAGTCAAACAGAAATATCCTGAATCAGACGTGAATCTGCTTGATGTTTTAAAAGGCAAACATTATGTATCACTTGAACTGGCCCTGTTCAAACATGTACAGAAACATCAACGGAAGCGTTCGTAATGAAGCGGGCTGAGCCTTTTTAGCTATCTGTGTCTCTGAAAAACCCACACGGACAAACTCACAGCCCGCGAGCGTCACTGTCTTCCGTTACTTCTATTAGATCTTCAGTTCTGAACATGTGAGGTTTCAAACCCCCCAGGAAGATTTTTTTTGTTTGTTTGTTTAGTTTGGAAAGTGCAGTATTTATGATGGACTCCTGTCCGGACCCCTGAGTCACTTAAACAAGACAGACTGCAATATTTCAATATTCATCCTCATCCCCAGGATTTTAAAAATATGCCTTCAGTACCGGCCACGACAAGAAATGGTCAGTGCTATTATCATCAGGAAGGCTTGCAACTCTCTAGGCCAGGGGTGATCACCAATGTTACACAGGGAGAACATGGACTTTAAAGCTACTTTTTGATTGTCTATTTGAGAACCCTTGGGGCATCAGAACATTTAAAAAAAATAATAATACTTTGATTAAATGTTTTTGCCAATACCTCTGTACAACTTGCCTATGTCATGTCAGGCAATGGCAATTTTCAGCCTACAGGAAGTACGCCCTGGAGTGACTGAAATGCATCAGAACGGTATTGGACAAATCTGGAAAATGAGGGATTACCATCAAAAATAACAATAGCACATATACTCATTATGATTAGTAGTAATAGTAGTAGTACTAATTATAATCGGTTGATATTAATTAGGCAACTTTCACAGATGATGCCACCGTCACAGCACTGTGCACTCTGCACTATTATTTGCATAGAGGGAATGCATTTGCTTGTTTAGTGATTCTTTTGCATTGTTTGATGTTTGTCCAAAGGGGGCGCTCTAGGAGCATGGTTGGGAGGTCGTTTAGCCAGCGAGGTAGTTCGCTTAGCTAGCATGCTAATTGTGTGGGACTGTGGACCGCTTCAAATGGTGCAGACACTCGTCGTTGTTACAAAAATAACAGCATTAATGGCCATGCCTAAGTTGGAGGGCTAATTTAGTACGTTTATGAAGAATGGAATAAGCAAAAAGCTTGCCCCGATCTATTAGGCCATGTGCTTGCATGCCTTATGGGATAACAAAGAACTGCTAGTGCTAGTTCGCTAAATAATAACTTTTGACTTCAACCAGTCCTCAAAAATTCCCATAATACATACTGACAGTCACCAGTGCGTTCCTTGTGCTCATGGGATATGCTCCAGTATAGCCTGAAATAGTCGATGAGGCATAATCCCCATAATGCCTTGCAGCAAAATGTGATACTGGTTCTTTTTGCAATTCACCATTCATTTATTCCATAAGGAATTTTAGATTTGCTTCAAATTAGTCCTGTGTTTCATTTAGACTTACAGTCCTACGACTAGGTGTTTTGACAGCCGTGTAAATCTCATCAGGACAAGGTGACGTTTGTTAACATACTTACTTTTTTGTAGAGCTAATTGAAGCGTCTTTACTTGTCTTTGGCAAATATTGATAAAAATCAACTTGTCCTATTGATATGTTGAGGTGATGTAAGATTAAACGAAACACAGACCTTATTTGAAGTGGATCTAAAAATCTCCTGTGGAGAAATGAATGGCGGAGGTCCATAGAAAATTGGATGCATGTTAATTAGAGATAAAAGATGTTCCACTGGTAAAAGAAGGACGTTTTACAGACGTAACTATGTGGTTATTAGGGGACATGTAGCTTCACACATGCTTCATTTGTTGATCTGCTGTGTGGTACCCATCCACATTGCCTCTGTCTTGCTGCTGTTAGTTGGGGTACACTCTTCAGCATGCAACATCTCACCTCATTTGACCAGCGGGACGGCGCTGTGAAACGCTGTGTCAGGCTTGGTCTTAGCGTATACCCGTATCATCTGCGTAGCTCCTCTGGACCTGCGTCACTGAGGGGGACATACTGGTTGTGGTTAGAGAGGTCAGAGGTGAACCCGTTTTAAAGGGGTGCCGTGTTGGTAGCAGCACCGAGGTCCGGGATTGGTGGGGCATCCTTTAGCTGCAGCCATGACCATTTAGAACTCCCATCAAGGCTGTGTGCAAGGCTGTGCATTGGCCTGAAGCCGGACTGGAAAGCTCCATAAAGGTCGTGTGTGTGGGGGTCTGGGTCAAGGGATTGTTTTTTTGGGGTGAATTGGGCTTGTACCTGCCCGCACTAGGACCAGTTGAATAGATTATTGACAAATTCAGTGGGAGAGGCTGAGTATGTTTAGAAGTGGGATTCTTGAACTTTGTCAAGGGTAGATTTTTTGTTTTGTTTAAGAGATCCGACGTAGAAGGCGGAATGTGAAGCCTTTGCTGCTTTGGTGGTCTGTACATGATGGTTTGTAGAAAATCAGTTGATTTTTCAGTTATGTGAAGATTCATTACTCTCCTTTGGGCAGATGCTCCGCAGCTTTATAGGCTGAAACAGAAGACAGGTACAGTAAATGTTTCTGATTAGAAATCTTTCAGATATGGGGTCACGGAAAGCCATGCTGATTCCTGAGTGCTTGCCTTCTGCGGGCGATGAGGAAGAGCAGGATGTGAACTCCGGGGAATGTTGATGATGATGATGATGATGTGCAATCGGCATGCTCTGGAGGACTTTGCTGTCCGGCCAGTCTATCCCCTCCTCCCGCGAACTCATCGCCAACGTAAATTTGACATTGCCCATATTTCTCTCCCCACTCCGTACGCCGAGATGTCGTTAATCTTAGTCCCCGTGCCTCTCCGTGCCCGCGGCCCTCTTCCTCTCTCCGTGGCACCACATCGATGCATCGTTACTTACAGTCAGCGTCTCTGTCTCTGTGCTTACGCTTAGCGGCTGACTTTATGATGTGTGTGCGTGTGAGCACACAGGCCTGCTTCTACCGCATACAATACGCATACATTGATGGGTTTGTGTGTGTGTGTGTGTGTGAGTGTGTGTGTGTGTGTGTGTGTGTGTGCGCGCGCGTATGAGCACGCAGGCCTGCTTCTACAACATACAGTGCGCATACATTTATAGGTGTGTGTCTAGGCCTGCTTCTACCACATACAATACGCACACATTTGTAGGCCTGTGTGTGTGTGTCAGTGTAGAACGTTGCGTTGTTATAGTTGCACGGTAAATTGGCAATGTGTGTTGTGTGTGAGTGTAAAACTGCAATGATAACCTTATAGCCGTTGTGCACGTATGCCCGCTCTGTTTGTTAGCATATCGCCGCGTGCCAAGCCTTGGGGAATCTATCTCGGTGTTAACTTTCCACAAGGTTGA
>JACXGI010003904.1:47708-58630 GCA_016801175.1 Esox masquinongy
CCCCCCCCCCCCCCCCCCTATTGTTGGCCCACTTTGGTTTAATGCGCCATTCTGGCTCAGAGTTTACCCCAAACGCTTGTAGTTTCATTATCTCCAGTGTGTGTAGAGAGAAGCTGGTGTCTCAGAAGCTGTTTGATCTGGACACTGTGGATGATGTAGTTGTCTAGCGGGGTAGAGGGAGAGGTGAACATAGAAACAGGGGGTGTGGAGGGGGGGGGGGCTGAGTTGTTTTTGGGTCTTTCAGTGAGTCAGAAGACTATATCTCCCTCTCTCTATCCATGGTATCTCTCAGTCATCCTCTTTCTGTCTGTCTCTCATGTTTCTTCTCCTCTCTTCTGTCTTCTCTCTATATTTCTCTGTCTCCTTCCAGCTCCAGGTCTGTCTCCATCGTTACGGCTCCCACAGTTGCCTTACTTGTTGTTGTGTTTGTTGTTAATATCATTAATTGATTCCCTTTCAGATAAGTCTTCCCCGACCTCGGTTTTCGTTTGCCGTAAAGGTGGGTGTCTCGCGTGGGGAGCTGTCTACATGGTTGTATTTTACCCCGAGCATGTGCCAATTCTGCCTTGGATGAGAATGCTTCTATGGTTCTGCGCTCTGGTTCAGACTAGGTTATATTGTCTCCCCCATGCCTCCCCCTTCCTCCCTCCCGGTAAGAGTTTTGGATGAAGGAGAATGTGTTTCTTGCACAGCCAAGCCTCAGTCTGCCCTCGGCATTTTTTTCTCTGTGTCTTTCTTGTTCTCTGTGTTGTGGGTGTGGCTTAGAGTCGCTTGAGAAGACAAAAGCGGCAAGATGCCGAAGAGAGTGAACGATATGGAGAGGGAAATAAAGAATAAAACGACAAACTAAATAGAGCAGACAGACTGAATGATACATGATAGGGCTGTTTCATTTGAAAGGATTTGAGTGTAAATGGAGCTTTGATGAGAGTTTGCCAGGTGACCATGACCAACAGGAAGTGGATCCCTGCTCCGGCTGGATTGCCTCGTTTGATTGGCTTTTGAAGTGCAGGCCGGCGCCATGTATTGAAGTGTAAGCATGGGCAATCATTGTCCGGGAGATGCACATTATGACCAACTCCTCTGATTGAGACCTGAAATGGTTGTATAAAATCCACTGAAAATGAGAACAGAAGTGACTACTTGTGCTACAATTAGAGCAACTTCGTTTTTTGTTGTTGCAACTTAAAGGTGCTTCAAATCTTTTTTTTTGTGGTTGGTATTTTCATAAAATATCCACAACATAACCACAGTAATGATGGTGTTTCACTAAATTACTTACCCACCTATGTTATGATTGGCTATGATATTCACTTGTTGATTTCTCTTTTTACATGCAAAAACATGCACTCATGTTACCCTTTATTTAGCTGTAAAATATATTTAAAAAAAGACAAAACTACTAAACCACTAAAGTGAGAGTGCAGTAAAAAGTCTGTGTGCAAGATGTGGAGAGCGGAAAGGGAGATTGGTTTTGAATGAAGCGTAATGTTGTCGTAATTCAACTACCATACAAGTTGGGAACAAATCCTATTCGTAAGCAACTTTAACAAAATCAGGATTGCTCTCTGGTGATTCCCAAGCCTCTGCGGTCTTTCCACGTTATTGCTTTAGGCCTAAACTGACAAATCTGACTGATTCAGTCAAAGGTTGGATGACTACTTGATTAATTGAGTCAGGTGTGCCAGTTTAAGAATTGTAAATAATAAACATCTGGGGCCGAGCTCTAACCACGCTAGGTCTCTCCCTCAACCCCCTCTGACGTGCCGGATTCATGTTGGAATTAGAAAGATACAAACCCTGACATTTCACCTCATTTGTTTGACTTGGCATTAAAAGGATGTTGCACAATAACTGTGTTGTTGTCAGAAAAAGCAGGCGCAGCACTGAGATGTAGGAGTCCTCCAGAGAAATGATGATGACAGCTTTATTAAATATGATACAGAATCTTCCCTGTATTGTACTGCAGAGTGTGCAGTTTAATAGACAGGAACTATATGTCAAGGTGGAGAACTATATTCAGCTACTGGACATTTTGTGTTCGGAGTGAATAATTAGAATATATATATATATATATATATATATATATATATATATATATATATATAATTTTAAACTAAACAGTGCAACTTAACCAGAACTTATCCCAAAAGGAGTTTTATTTGGGGATATAACTTTACATGTATACAGACTAAGTTGAGACACAATCACTATAGATCTTTTTTTGTGGGAATACTTGGGAACCTCTTCCGAACTGAGCTATACAGGTCCCTCATGCGTCACTTGGCCGATGTACTAGTATCAAACAACAACCAGCAAACTGTAAGAATCTGTATTTTCTCAGATTAACCCAGACCCCCAGCAAGTTCTGGAGGAGCGTTGGAAGAGATGATGCAGAACGCAGTCAGTGGTTTTGTCCAGGTTTCTGCTACTGTGCAGGAGGGATGGTGAGGTAATGCTGACAGTGCAAGCCAGGCAGCTACAATAATTCTATGTAACGGTTATATTTAAAACACAGGGCCTATGCTGTACACGACACTGTCAATCTTGTCATTAATACACCATTTTCTGTTCTGAACCAATGTTCAGACTTCTCTCAGCCTTGGTTTATGGCAAGTTCATTGAGTTACAGGCGTCTACCTACTGATTCTGGATTGTGTGGTGTTTGCAAGTAGCTGTCTTAAGGTGAGAACTCTAACTCTACGTGTCTTTATGTAATGCTGTCTGCCGAATTACTAAAATGTACTATGTACGTAAACTGTCAAAATGTAGACTTTTATTCACTTGGTGTTTGTCTCCCATTGCTTATCCTTCAGTTACTGCAAATCTCGCTCCACGTTTGTAGGATAAATATGCCTTTCGAGGTGCGCATCCAGTCTCAATGTTAGATTTAAGTGGGCCCGTTGACTGGGAAATGTTCTCCCTTCTTGCCAGTTGGGTTTGAATTAGAGCCGGGTGGGTTAAGTACCTTGCCGAAGGGTACAGCTTCGTCTGAAAGGTGGTGTCCTTGGCTGCAGATCGCCTGTTAGCCACTAAGTGGGCTATTTCCTTCTGCACATCCCATGTTCACCTAACACACACACACACACACACCAAAGTATACCTAACTGGATATATTTAAAGGCCTTTAAAACGCGGTGAGGTACGGTACACCTGAAGGTACTTAACAAACGGCTCAGGGGAAGGCCTCAGGCACATAGACACGAACGCACACGTACAATCACAATGAAACACACAAACACACACACACACACCCATATGCAGACACACCCACACACACAAACTACTGGAACAACACACTAAGGTGCCTTTACCCAGACAACAGTTAGCCTGTAACACCTGCTACACTTTAACAGCCATCACAATGCCGCAACAATGCGCACGCACGCACACACACACACACACACATCCCGAGCGCTCGTTAAATGGTCATTGTCAGCAACTGCTCTGTGTACTGATGGCTCCAATTACCTATGTGATGGATACACACATACATGCTCCAATGAAGTCTCATATACAGTGCATGCATTCAATGATATAATTATGGTTGCCATGACCTAACCTTCCTTCATATCCTCCCCTCACTTCACACATATGACTGACTTTAACATGCACACAGGAAGCCCGGACCTTGAGGGCATTTCCAGTGGAATAGAGGAAATTTTACTTAACATATTTAATTTAGTGGATGAATCACATAAGCTCTCTTTACAGCCTTCATTGGAGATTACCAATAAGAGCATAACACTAGCAGCTGGTTGGATGAATGGCAGTGGAGTGATCATAGCATGTGTTAATTTGGGAGCAGGTACAGTGAGCTCTGCAGATAAGGGCTGATGGAGGGAGTGGTGCACGACTAAATGAGGGAAACACTGAAGTACGCCGAGTACAGAGTCAAGTGGATGGCTTGTAGATCTCCTCTCCAGGGACTTATCTGAGAGAGGGGAGTGTGTGTGCGCATGTGCGCGTAGGTGCGTGTGCGCACGTGCGTGAGCGACAGGTTCGCGTGCAGCTAGGTCGCTGTGCATTAAGTTTGCGGACGTTTGCAGTTGAAATTCGATCTGTCCGAATCGCTGGAATTGTTGTGTACGCACCTTCAGAATCTGGCCACTGGGGGCAACGGTGTGCTCTTCTACAGTCCAGTAGGCTGGCTGGCTGGTCAGGGTGTTGGCGTTGGTTGATGAGCATTAAACTCTGACTCACCGGGTTAATCCCAGTCCAAGGCAAATAGCCAAGTCAAGACCAAATTTCTTGCTCACTTGATATGTTTTATTCTGAGCTTCTTTTTCCCCAAACTGTTACTATTCATTTATCCACTCAGAATAAATATTTAATTTTATCTCTATCCCCAACCTGACCTAATCATTTGGAATTAATAATTGAACAGTAGTTCACAGTATACAGTATGTTCACAGTTTGACCGAGAGAGTTTCGCGGAGTTTAGGTAACAATGCAGCAACTTAACCTTGTCACCTGTGGACATCCCCTCTAAGCGCTGCATTCTGCTGTGAATTTGCGCCACCATGTCGGGTCTGCCGTGTATCTGTGTGTGTGTGTGTGTGTGTGTGTTTGTGTTGTGGTTCTGTGTGTGTGTGTGTGTTTGTGTTGTGGTTCCGTGTCTGTGTCATCAGCGTTGCTGATGGGAGGTGCTCTGCAGCAGAGGGTTTAAGGTTTACCTTCAGCCTCACAGTCAAGGACGGGTCGATGCCTTTAAGGCCACAGGGACTTCTGGAGTATTGCCACAGGCCTGAGAGGCATTAGTGGACACACACATTCACACATACACACACACACATACACACACACACACACACACACACACCCAGTGATGACATGATGCCAAAATCAATAGGTGAGAGTATTGATTAGACTCAGGTACTTTGATGATCAGCATTTTACTAGCTAAACAAACCCTGTTGTGTCATTTAGGATTCATTCGCGGTGGTCCCGGTGTGTCTCCTAAATATAATACGTAACCGTTCATTGATTCTGGCGTTTTACTGATCAATAATTTGCACCGTTATGTTTTACGATTTAAATCTGTTCAATTCTAGCACAGACGACTGAGAGTTTTCTTTAGTTTTTTTTTTTTTGATGTCCCCTCTTTAGCGTATTTCTCCTGTTCTTGCGCAAGGAGCTGTCGAAAATGATCCTGTCTAGAACATCCACATATAAAGAAGGAATGAGGGAGGATGGGAGAGGAGCAGGCAGCTCTGGGATACTGAAGTCGAGGCTTGGAGCTCCTCGTCTGGTCCTTTCCCAGCTCTATTTAGAATGAGAAGGCAAGCATTAGTGCCGCTTATATAATCTCATCATATATTCTATATATAGGAATATGGAGCTATTTAAGATGAAATAGGGTGCCATTTTGGAGAAAGAAAGCTCTATTTTTACGGCCTATTTTCTCAATTTCTCAATTTTTCCACGTTTTGCTGTGCTGACATCATAAATAGGCTATTCAAGCTGATTGTTGCCATTTTTCCTTCCTCAGGATGAAGCTTGAGGATTGTGAGTTGTAGTGTGAACTCTGCATTCTGACTGGATGATTTGAAATGAAAGGAATGCAGTGAATGGCAACGTTCGTTCAGAGATGTCAGTTCTCGTGTCCTCTCTGAAATACGGAGGACGAAATGAGACCATGGAGGATAAGAGAGAGAGACGGAGGGAGGAGAGATGGAGAGAGATGAAAAGAATGGAGGGAGAAGAAGAGAGAGGGACAGTTAGAGGGGAGGAGAGAGGGATGGAGGGAGGGAGGAAATGAGAGAGGGACGATGGACGGAGGGGAGGATGAGTGGTCTTCTGGAAGACAGAGCTTGGGTCCAGATTGTGGAGATCAATAGTTAGTCGTAGGAAGAGAACCGGGTGAAAACTAAAAAAGCATAATGAGCTGTGTGAACATTACAAGGCCTGCAAAATGAAACGCATTGCTCACCTAGTGATATCTCAGGCCCTCTACCTCTTTCACAGCAATCACTAATCATATTCAACTCCAAGCATTGTTGGAAATTACAATATTGTAACCGCAAGAACAGTACTTTGAGGGTTTACTAGGTGTGTCATGGGATGTTACGTGCTCGTTCCTAATGTATGTGTCCCAAATTGAACCATATCTAGTACACTGAGCCCTAGGGAATAGGGACCCATATGGGATGCTGGCACACCATTTGTCTGATGGGTTTAGCACCTGAGGATGCCACAAAAAAGAAACAGCAGAATGGTGACAGAAATGCTGATTTGTTTGGTTAACGTGGACTTTAACACCTTTTTAGCCCCGAGTAATGACATTTAAAAGCCAATAAAGGCAAAAAGATTCTGGCCATATTTTAGGTGTCAGTGGACTGGTTCCCATTGCTAATGTATTTTCACGGGGGACCAGAGGAAAAGAAACGATGAACGACTCGATTGGTTTACCGATCAACTTCATTTTTCCCCATTTGGCCTTAATGCATTTTTAGTGGCTGTAGATGGTCTAAAACTGTGGTTGTTTTAAAGCTCCCCCATAAATGTTATTTTATAACCTGCAAGCTCCAGGCTGTGGTCACCTCTTTGTTTTGGATGATAAAGGATGTTTAACGGAATTATCGGTCATCCCGATCTACTCATTACCGATTCATGCTACTTAGAATAGCAGCCATTCTCTTTCCTGTTCTGCCTTTTCCCTCCCTTTTCTCCTTTCAATCACACACAAATAAAATGGCCGCTGTTAACCAGGTGCAAAGTTAAAAAGGAGGTTTCTGGGTAAATGAGAGGCAGGAAGGGGGAAACAAGATCATAAATGATATCCCGGGCCTCTTAATAAGGTGCAAATTGCCTCTGGCATGTACTACGGAAATTGCTTTTTGACAGAATATTTAAGCTGGTAATCGAGTGTCATTTACAGCAGCCAATTTCATTGGAATGGCTTTGCTTTGTGCTCTCCCTTTCTCCCTACCTCCCTCTTGGTCTCCCCCTCCCTTGGTCTTTGTCTCCCACCCTCTCCCTCTTTTTCTCTCTCCCTCTGCAGGTGATCAGAATATTTGTGGTTGTTTCGGAGGTGTGTCTTTCCTCTGAAGCTAGTTTAGTGATGCTTACTCGAACAGGGAGAAGGAACTTAAGATTCCAATGACTTATTTCACGTCTGCATTTTAAAATTGTAACACATTATGAACATTTTATTTCAAAATAACAGCATTGACGACTACTCGGAAGGCCTCGCTGGGGAATGACAGGTTTGTCTGACAGCCTGACACACGTATAAACCACATCCTGACACATACATACACACATATATGGACACATTCTGACGGCAACTACTACCTACTACTCCTATATCGTGCGTGGGCGGGCTCATGTCTGTTTGTGTGTCATGTGTGTTGTCGTGTGTGTGTGTGTGTGTGTGTGTGTGTGTGTGTGTGTGTACAGTTCTGAATTTCTCTCTAGGTGTTTCTGCCTCTTTGTTTTCCTCTCTCCCTCCATCATTCCATCTCTCTATTCCTCCATTCTAATTGCTGCCTGGCTCATGAAAAAGTCATGGAGATGCTTCTGTGCTTTGAGTGGGAGCCCACTTTCCCTCCTCCTCCCCCACAGTGTGCCTGCCTGGCTCGCTTGGGGCTACAGTTGCTGAAAGGCTACTTGTCAAAGTGTCTGTCGGTTAAATCGGCTTATCGAGGCCGCAATCTGAGCGATTAAAATCCATGGGAGGTGGGCCTGTTTCCCTGGTGTGTTTGAGGGGCACCATTGCATCTCGTGCCTGAAAGATATGAAGGTGCTGTGGAATTGGCTGCCATCTTCCCTGCATGTTCAGTGCTTGATATTAGCACTCCATTTCACAGGCGGTTTACAGTTTCTCCTTATTGTACAGGTGGTGTGTATCTTCACGGAACAGGTGGTGTATATCTCCATGAAACAGGTGGTGTATATTTGTTAGTTTATATGCAGGGGAGGAATCAGTGTGCCTGTTTGTTTTAGCTTTTGGTCCGATAATCAAAACTACCAACGCGGTTTTTTTTTTTTACTGCAGATTGTATTTAGTTTGTCATGAAAGCACAGCCATCCATTGCATTTGTGCAGTAAATAATATGCAGACAAATGTGTGAACTAGACCCTAGTTGATGCGTTTCACCCAAAGACTTAGCTCATATCTCTTTGCTCAAATGAATGGCGGCATAGAAATCCAGTTTTGTGGCTCCTGTGTCGTTGAATTAGCCCCGTTGCCAGTCTTTTCACATGACATTCCTTGTGCTGCTGGTAAGCGTCAGGCCGCCTGCTCTTGAATATGCTGGTACTGTCAGAGATCCATTCCTCAGAGCCAACAAAAAGGCCATGCCATGTCTTTGTTTTCTCATAAGATAGTGCTGCCTTGCTCTCTCTCTCTCCCTCCCCAACTCTTTCTTTTCTCAATTCAATTTCTCTCTCTGTCTTTCTCCCTCTCTTTTCTTTCGATCTCTTTCTCTGTCTGGCTGCCGATCTGAGAACTGGCGCAGAGAGGAAGATGATGAGGAGACACTGCTTATAGCTTGTCAATAATGCCATGATGTAGTGTGCAAATCTCTACTCTCTCCATCTCCCTCCGCATTCTCTTCCTCTCTTCTCCCTCTCTTCCTCCCCCTCCTTCCTTTCTTCCCTCTCCTCCTCTCCTACCAGAGAAGGGTTGAGCAGCTGTAGGCTGTTGAGCTGTTTAATTGGAAGGAGAGAGAAAGAAAACTCTGGGCAGGGCCAAAAAAACCTTGTGTTCCTCTACCAAAACATTTTCAGGCACACACTAACCAACACACACATAATGCACACTACAAATGCAGTAACACACACACACACACACACACACACACACACTGATGCACTGTCATTCTAAGAGGGGATTCGGGAAACTGGAAATAGCTTTCCTCATCTCAGCTGCAGAGGTTCACGTTCACATTATATATAACGACAGATCTCATCTAGAAAACAATCGCCACGCTGAATAGCGAGTGCCAGCATACCTCTGCTCCAGACATTCAGTCTGCAGCACTTAAAACTCATTTGTCATTATTAAAATAGCAATCCCTGCTACTCCCCTACCCTCCCCTCAGAATGCGAGAGTTGATCTTTCTGGGCCGGGGAATAGATAGCAGCGATGCAAGATGGGGGGGGCTGGTAGGGGGGAATTGTCTGATGTGGGAACTCGCATTAAGATTAGACGTTTGAATGAGAGAGAATGACAGAGAGAATGAGAGAGAATGACAGACGTAGGGGGCCGAAGCGAGAAAGGGAGAGAGAGAAAGAAAGGCAAGGAATGAGAAAACGTCACAGACAAGAAAGAGATAGAGGTGAGGGACAGGGTGGTTGGCAGGGAGAGATGACGTAGTTGGTCCACCAAAGGGCATACGGCTCTGCAATAACGTTCCGCATTCCTTTTCCTCTACCACTCCGCTCTGATCGTGATTGGCACCATAAACAGCCCCAAGATGAGCTCTGGGCAGCCTAATGGTCCCTTAAAAGAGTGTGTGTGTGTGTGTGTGTGTGGTGGGTGGTAATGAATGTGTGCAATGCTGTGCAGGGGGTCTACAGTGACAATAAACCGCCAGACACCGCTCTATTTTTGGCGATGCCAGTATTGGATATGTGTTTGTCGACGGCGTCGAACCGTTCAAGCCAGCTCTCGGCTATTTTCAAGCCGCTGCACACCGATTGGGAATTATCCCGGTTTTCAATCATCTCGGATGGTAGTGGTGGAAATAGTTTGTGTGTGTCCTTAAAAACGTGATCAAAAGTGCTAATTTCACGCAGCGCTGGCAGGGATATAAGAGCTAGTTTTAGCGGTAATGCTGTTGGTTATGGCATGACATTTTAACTGGGGAAAAGCAGCTTATCCAGCCATGACACACTGCTCATATGAACATAAAACAAGAGGAAGGTGCTTTTGGAGCTTGTAAATGTAGTAAAAGAAACACAAAAATCGTCCCCATTCCTTTTTTATTTGATTCAAACCCGTACGAGCCTCCACTCCTCAAGGGTGAATGTTTCTGTTGCCCTGCCCAGTGCAACTGCCAAGTAGTCTAGACAAGACCGTCGATAAAGAGTTTGGCTCGTGAGACTGCTTAGATTTTTATTTTATTTTTTGATTGCCAACGTTTTATTAAAAGATCAAGTTTGAGGGGAGAGAAACAGCAAGTTTACATTCTCCTTTATCTGTGTGCGGGCCCATCTTAGCGGAGGAGGAAGCTGTGATGATTTCTAGTTGACTAGAGGAGCACCTGAATAAGTGAGACATAATGGGAGTTAATGGCAATGTAACAAACTATTCAGCCATTATGTGATGGTATTCATGAGCTACAGAACAAGGAGATGGCTCTCTTTTTTAATGCTCCTGGACACAGACAGAAACAAACACACACATACACAAACACACACGAACACACACAATATACACACAGTTGTACGCAATATAAACATAGATACTAACACACATACACACACAATCCATTAACATGTTCTATAAAACATTGTTTCACTCCAAGACGCAAAGATACGTCCTGTAAAAGTTAGCTAACGGGCTAAAGATGCTTCGATAACGCTAAATGCAAGCTAAATCCTCATCAGAGCAAAGTAGAGCGGCTAACTGAGTAATTACGGGCTTAGAGCCAACATGGCTGATCAAAGATCCAGACGCTTGATCCAAAAAAGGGAGTAGCTAGGAGTCAAAAGGCCATGGTCGGCTCCTTGTGGCTCTGTACTAACACAAGTCTTGATTGAGGTGCTGTGCCACTGACTGTTTGCTTTTCAGTATTGTCCCTGAATTGTCTTTTGGTATCAAAAACTCACAGTTCCTTTCACTCACTGTTTTCAAATGTTACTATTTCTGTCTGGCTGTCTACCTTCTTGTTCCCTTGATCCCCCTACCACCCTTCACTTCCCTCCCTCCCTCAGTTTTTATCACGCCCTCTCACCCCAATCGCTCTATCTAC
>JACXGI010003905.1:0-14897 GCA_016801175.1 Esox masquinongy
GACGGGTTGGGTGGGGTGAGATGGGTTGGTTGTGATGGGACTGGTTGGGTGGGGTGAGATGGGTTGGTTGTGATGGGACGGGTTGGGTGGGTCGGACGGGTCAGTGGGGTTGGGTGGGATTAGTTGGATTGGTGGTAATGTTTGGGTTGGTTGTGAGATGGTGAGATGGGTTGGTTGTGGTGGGACGGGTTGGTGGGGTTAGGTGGGTTTGGGCAGGTGAGATGTGTTGGTTCTGGTGAGATGGGTTGATTGAGGTTGGGCGGGTTGGGTTGGATGGGACAGGTCATTGAAGGGAGCAGAAAAGGAAGAAGAGGGTAAAGATGGGCAGTAAGAAATGTACGGTCAATTGGCAGGGCAGTCATCAGACCATGACGCTAACTTATCTCACTAAACACATTTCACCCTACAATTTCCTTAGAAATGTACTATCAAATCAGCTCAAGTTTTGGTTGGTTCAAGACAACCCAAACCAGTTCCTTGTGCTTAACTGCCTTAAATGATGAGATAATGATTAATACCAAATTAATACAAGGATTTACTTGTCAAACTTCTCTACCATTCTCAAGGCTAATTATCTTAAGGAAAGTGAATGAAAGTTACTAGCAACGTGGCTGAAATAATCGGCTGGTTAACACAGCTGATTGCACTACATGACAATCACAGCAAGTTAATACAGAATGTTACAGAAACATTACATTAAACGGTAAACTCTACAGTTTATACTAACAATCTAAATGGCTCCAAAAAAATGTAAATGTCGCTTAATTGTTTCAGAATGAACGTGTAGAGTAGCTCTGTGTCAGTGTGGCACATTGTGTGCCTGTAATCAGCACAGAAAGAGTGCTAGGTACATGCCCTGGATAGTGGTGGGGGTGGCAAGACGAGCCCTGTTGTCTGCCATCCTCCTCCATGACTCCTATGAAGCTACCAGTGCTCTGTGCTCTGTGTTTTTCTGTGTTATTCTGTGTGTAGAGGTAGAGGTAGAGGCTCTACCTCCAAGACAGAGGTAGAGACAAACACAAACAGACCCCTTACAGCCCAGAGCAGCAGAGTAAGACACAACCCAAATCATGAGAAAACTAAAGTATAATCATTTTACCCAATGGGAAGAATCAATCAAAAATCTAGGCAAATTGGAATGCTTATTTGCCCTACACAGAGTGTCAAATCAAACATTGAAAAACTCTGGTATCTGTTGAAATATCCTATGTGTAATCACAACAGCAGGATTAGTGCTGTGCTCCCATTGTCATGAGAAAAAAGTGCAACCAGTGGAGCAAAAATAAGACTGGAAATTTGAATGCTATCTTGCCCTAAGCAGAGAGTATATATTGGCAGAATACCTCACTTGTGTGACTGGGACAAAATTAAGAAAAACTTTGACTATGCTCATACTCTGCTAGCATGGCCTTACTATTGAGACGTCACCATAGGTCCTGGGTCTTGAGAGTAGATGGGCTATGTGCACACTGCACACAAAAGAAATTGGAAATGGAGCTGCACTTCCTAATCAACTTCATGACAAATGTGTGACCACATTAGGGACACGTATTTCCGTCAGATCATACAGACTCACAAATAATTTGAAATCAAATCAACACTGGTGAACTGCCGTATCTGTTAAGCCAAATAAGGCATTGTGTAATCACAGGAGCCAGATTTGGGCAACCAGAGGAGTACAAAAGAACAATGTAGATATAATCATTCTTTATTTCTTTATTTTCCCTTGTCATTCATAATTGTAACAATTTACAGATTGTTACAACACTATACAAAGCTGTTAATATACTGAAAATTTAAAATTATTATACCTTTCTCTCTTTTTGGTTTTCACTTTTGTTATTTATTATGATTTTCCACTTGATTTGGAAATCTAAACATTTCCCATGCCAATAAAGCAATTTAAATTGAACTGAATATATAAATCGATGAGAGACAAGAAAATAGTTAGTGAATGAGAGAGAGAATGAGAGAAAGAGAGAGAGAAGAAACAGCAGCAGACATGATACTGGGCTACATTAAATACCAGGTTTGGACAGACTCAGCACAACGGTAACATACAACCATTCAACCTTATCATGGTTTTTCAACAGGTGCTGCCTCCTTATGCCATTGAATGGAAGCTGTCGACAATGACTTGCTGCTGTACCCGGGGTTAGTTGATAAGATGTACATATTTCAGTTATACTGTTGGCCTGCAATGTGTTTTCTGACAGTCATTTCAGATTGTCAGATTGATGTTTAAATCCCAGACTTGGTTTTGTGAATGCAATTTCCGGGAACTTGAATTGCTCATCAACAAAAGATATAACCAACTATCACACACACACGTATATAGAGTGGAAAAAAACCCAGTCATTTCCAACTTTGTGTGCTAAAAAGGCAGTTCTCTGGAAAAGCTAGCTGTCATTCATTCTCAATGCAGCTGGAATAATTAGATAAATCAGGGTACAATCGTTTGTTTTAACCCTGGACATAGCTGTAGACATTCTCCAATCTATATGAGTGCCTGACTTTGGCAATGTACCAGTGAAATTAGGAAAAAATACATTGAATTATGACTAGATTAGAACAAATGATTGTATCAGGACTCAGAAAGGCAACTCATGGCTTGAGTCATCAGATATTTGAGTAAAGTCACTGTATGATGCTATATTTACTGTTAGTAGAAATCAAGTACATTTCAGAAAACAAGTGTTTCTCGTGCCACTAGTGCATTCATTTAGACCACAGGGTGTACCAACAACAATGTAACTTCAGCATACCAATATTAATTTCGGAACATTCTGATTCCTTTTGAAATCCAAATGTTTTTTATACTCCCTACACTCCCTTCTTAACCCCTGCATCCAATTTGCAATAGTATTTCCCATGAACCCCATGTTTCAGTAATGTATATCTGTGCTCTTGTTAACCTGTATCACTCCAACACCTTCAGCTTATCTAAACCACCTTTGCCTTGCGTGCCTCACGCACAATAATCAGCAGTAGCCACGCTCAGTAGCTCGCTAAGCCTCTTACGCCCTTCCCTCAAGATTAGCGCTTGGGAGTGACAACAGATGCGCTCCGTAGCGATAAAAAAAAAAAATTACACACGGCGCACCTGTATGAACAGATTAGGTGACGGCAAAGCTGACACACTGGCAGAGACACCACGCCTGTGCCGCCTGCCTCAATGCCAGACCGGCATAATGCCGTTAGCTCAGCCAAACGGGCAGCAAATGGTAAACACAAGCCCTGTGCAAAGGCTAGGTGAGGAACAGTAGAAAGGGACATAAGACCAATGAGATTTAGATCAATCTAGCAAAGGGAGTCAGATTAGTCACCCATGAATATTACTTATTAACTTAGTCCAGAGCTATCCCATTTATTCTTGTCTTTATGTTGCAATTTTAGCTAGTGGTCATGTCAATGCTGTGTATGTATCGGTGAGTAATCACAAAAAGAATGTATATTCAACCAGCAGAACAAAAATGTATGCTTAGCCATAAGAGTTGACATTAGTTAATGTAAAGTTTAAGGTTAGGCCTAGCTTTAGCGTGGTAAAACATTGGAAAAGTTGTAAAACTTCAAATTAGGTTAGAGTACTGCAATCCGCCCTAATTAATGCTGGTGCAAACATTTAGTGGTTTAAAAATTATGCCAATAACCACAAGCTAACTGGTTCATGTCCCTGAGTCTTTAAGGTGAGAAATGTGTATATGTGCCTTTGAGCAAGAAACGTAACCAGAGTTCCTTCTGTAAATCGCTCTGGGTAAGAGCATCTGCTAAATTACTAAAAGGTTAGTGTAACTGTTAACATATCTGCCAGGAGACACCCTAAATAACAGTCAACTTTGATAGAAAAATAACCGATTGACATCCTCTTTTTACTCAATACTAGCCTGTGGCCTGGACTGGTCAAGCAGTAACTCTCTTCTGTGTCCTCTGTCAACTCTACTGACTGTCCGGCCAATAACACATGCAAAAACATACTACCTGAGTTATCATTTCCCCTAGTCATTAAAATAGTTCTCACTGTCTGCCATTCAATATTAAAATACTTCAGAGCAAGCTCTTAGGCATAGTATAGAGCAAGCTTTTAGCTCAACACAGCCAACTGAGTTGCAAAGCAACATACACGTTTAAAACCAATGACAAAGAAAACAGATGGACAAAGTGAAATGCTGATGGAAACATAATCTTACCACTGGAGACGAAATTCGACACCCAGGGCAATCACAGATTGGAGGATGTACCTGTAAGATTCCTTTGGACATAAGAGTCTTCAAACTTTTCCCTAAGAGAAGGAGAGAGAGAGAGAGAGAGAGAGAGAGAGAGAGCAATAAGCGTTAACAATAATACAACATTCAGATCCCACTGAATTCAGCCACTTCTATCACCACCAGTGATATGTAATAACCAGTTGGCTAGCTGTTGTAATAATACTGAAACAATAACTAATAATCAGCGGTTAAATCTTTGGGCCAGATAACTAAAAGGGCACTAGCTGAAGTCTCAGAACCAACAAAGTGAAAACATGTTGTTGTGCCCTTGAGCACGGCGCTTCATCCTTATAGTTCCAGTAAGTCACTCAGGAAAAGTGTCTGCTGCATAACTGAATGGCAATGTAAAAATGTAGAGTGAACAGGAGACTACGTTATCAGACAATACCTAAAATGCAAATACAATGGTCAAAGAAACATTAAGAAAATAGTTGGCGCAACACTAAACTTACTAAACTGACTCCAAAACCACAAGGTTACATGCAGATTACTTTCCGAACTGCCAGCTTGTCAAACTAAATGAACATATTTGATTGATGATGAGTTCTATTTGAGCTCCCTGTTGTAAAACAGACTAAATAGGCTACTATTCACAGAGCATATGAACTCAGAAATGAATGCAGACGTTATCGGTCAGTATGTATTTATTTTTACCTGAGGACAACACCCTCCCTCTCTCAACAGAACTTGAGGTACCTCTCAGTTTCCCGTAACCCGCGGTGAGGCTACGTACAAAAACAAGTGCACTCGCCCATTCACGATTACGCGCAATTATGCCAATTAATGTAAGCTTATTCTTTGCAGACAACACAAAATGCAATATTGTAATTATAAATGAATGCATCAGCGCATTTTAACTTTTTTTTTCTCTGAGCCAATGTAAAATTTCTCAAAACAAATAGTAGACTAAACAAATACCTATATAGTTATGCTAATTGCAACTACACTGTAACACATCTGAAAAAACCAAAAGAGTGAGAAATATACGACCACAACTTCGAGTAAAATAATTTCCCTCACAGTCTCCAACATCATTCTTCTGCTGATGTGTCAACACATTTTATCCTGCTGTTAGACCGAACACTCGACGGAATACCTCCTACGTTAGTCAACGGTCATATGTTTCACCATTAGGCTACTGTACCCAAAAAATAGCGTTTTTCACCTTTTTCCAAGACTCCTGCCGCCCCGTTCTGAGAATGGGCGCTGCCTGGGAAAGATACAACCAGTTATGCGCCTTTTCTCATCTCTCCTTACTGTTGGCTAGCTGTTGTAGCCTACTGAGTAACCCTTTAACAACTACGAAACGCAGAACCAACCCAGGGAAACCTAATTTCCACTCACCAAACAATGACAAAACGTTAAATTTGGTAGAAGATGCTTAAAAATAAACACAGGCCTAGTGTAAAAAACGAAATACAAATAATATTAAATATTCGGATATTACATGTGATGTAACCTACCTTTGTGTCTTATACTTCGTTTCCAATCTTTGGCGGTCTCCCTTCCACTGACAAACTGGAACTCATTCGGGGTGAGCCACTCGCCCCTGTATTTGATTGAGGGTCCCTTACTACCTTGGCACAGTTTGTTAATGTATAGTAAAGCTTTGTTCTCCCCGCATTCCACCTCGATGCAAGGTTCCCCGTTGTCAAAAAACGGCTGAAAGTCGGGGATGGAAGAAAACCTCTCCAGCATTAAGTCGTCCGGGTGATGATGAAGGTGCTGGTGATGCAGCGTCGAGTCGTGGAGCCCAAAGTACGCGCGGTGATGGGGGAAAATATGCTCGTACGGCGGTGGATGCGGGGTCACCACAGGGATAGCCGTGGCATTTAAAGGGGCCAGGTATTCGGACTGGTTAAAGGCAGCCAATGCCATATCGTCCCCATCCAGTCTCTCCTTTTTGATGGCAGGCATGTTACTATGAGCGAAGCGCCGGTAACAAGTGATTAGTAGCTCGTCCGACTCAACTTGTGTGTCCTCTTTTCGGAGTTGGTCAGCCGCCCCAGACATGAAGACGCGCCACTTGGTTTTACACTGGGCTCCCGTGTCGCTCTGTGACAGCGGTCCGTTGAACTTCCCCGACAGATTGCCATTCACTAGTTTCCAGCTCTCTGTAGTCGCCGCGCTCTCCGCCGCCACAGCTCCACCACTCGCATGAAGGTTCTCTCCGCGCTTGCTACCACATTTAATCGGACTCGCACTTCTAATACCAGACATGATGGAGTGGCCAGACTTTAGTCATAGACATACCGTTATCCAAAGTGATCATTTACAATAACCCACGTGTGTCTTGGGTATAGTTTTTTTAAACTGTTATGCTACGAATCTCTCTAATTTAAACTAGCTTACATTAATTTATTTGCAATAACATGTTTACATTCCTTGCTGTCCTCAATGCCTTTCTATGTGCTTTATGGCTTAAGTCTAAACTGAAACAGTAGGTAAACAACTATTGGCTCACTATAATGTATTTTTATGTGTAAGCTACAATAAAATGGAACTGTTTGCGAGTTCTCTATATTCTTGCCTCAACAACAAAACCATCAATACATAAATTCTCTATATTTCAAATTAATCAAAACTAGGCCTGTTTGCGTGGAACAAAATCAGCTGATGGGACTTTAGAAGTAGGCCTAGTTGTTTTAAAATTCTGTGTAGGTTATATCGTTAAAGTCACGCTGAAGTTCACAGACTGAGACCAAACAAGATTTGCACTCTGCTGCGCTGCTTCTCAGCTTGCCCCATTTAAACTGCTTTGCGAGCGCGAAAAAGTGTAGGGGGGTCCGCGACGGACGTCGTTGCGCAAAACAAACAGTCGCATTTCTGACACGTGTTCCAATATTCCCCTACTCTAATCTGAATTGTATTTATAGCAGTCAACATTAGTAAAATGTGTATCAGTTGTCGATGGGCCTATTCCATGTCTAATACACAATATAGACCATGGTAATTATCTACAATGGATATAATATAGAAAACACCAGAAAAGACTAAAGAGTAGAAGTCAAATATGTTAAGCCAAATTTTCAATTATTAACTCCAAAACAAAAATACCTTACATATGACAAGAACGAAGTAATTTTAATTACAGATATCTGAAATCTGAAATTACTGAACCAGTTCCAAGGCAAAATCCAACCAGTCCGTACATTTGGGAATACCTTCAAAACCGGCCACTAGGGCGTTAAAACAGGGATACAATTTTTATTTATTTAAATCTTTTTTAAACCCTGATTTGATTAATCTTTCAAGGGTCCAAACCAAACTTTAAAATAAAATTTACAATACACCATCATTTCACACAAAGTAAGAAAAGAAAATGAACAGTCTGAAAATATAGATCGGTTCAGTAATCAACAGTAGCCTAGTCATGGACAATATACAAATCTACAATTTTCAAGTTGTCATAAAGCATTACTTGAATTCTTTGCAAGATTTATGGTTTCCTCAGAGATGCCTACACCTTTACATTGCAGTCATTTAGCATGCTTTTATGCAGTAAAGAGTCATACTATACATTTTCATACTTTCGTACATAAACATTTTTAACATTCTCAATAGAAACATTACTTTACATTTTTTTTCCTATGCTGGGTTAAGACATTGTGGAGATCCTATTCCTGTTATTGATATAATGTATCTTTCTTAACCATTGGAAACCTGTTGTGAATGGAGTTTGGCCACTCTTAAATAAATGGTACATGCCTGGGATGGGCCTTGAGCTCTGGTTCAGATGCTCTGGGATTCAATCTCAGTGCTAGGCACTAGCATTTTGTGGTATAGTTAAATGCCAAACCTTAACAGGGGACAATAGCATTACAGAAAGTTATATTAAGCAAAATAAACTATAATATAATAGATTTTCAACTAATACTAGGATCTGTAATCACACATTGTTTGTAACTGAATAATATACTTTGAATAAACCAGATTAAAAAAAAAAGTTGATAGTGGTCTGCAAGGTGCAAGATTTTTTACAATAAAAGTGGCAACATATTTTAATGTTGAGAAGAGTCAACATTATTGACCCCAATGGAAATCATGGCAAACAGGAAAAAAATATTGTATCATAATATTTTATCATATTTTATAAACCTTTTTCAGAACAAGTAAATGGTTTACATTCCCAGAATTACACAAAAAATACTGTACATTTTCTATTCCAAATTGCATTTAGGTATATTTTTCATGTTTACAACAGATATTTTGATGCATTTTACCCATAGCCACTTTATATTGACATTCATTTAAATTGTTGTGTTTCTGTGATATTTGTGATTAAGCAAATATTACATACTGGTACAACCTACAATGGTCACTGATATGAGCAATATCAGTGCTCACTAACACCTGCAACCATATGCATGAACAGCCTGGCAGAAAATCTGTAAAACACGGCCTATATTAGCAAAAATCTGTAAGAAAGTTGTGACATATACAATAGGCATTGGCTTTGTTCGGTTAGTCTACCACCCATTCATTCCCCATAAAACTTTGTTCTAAGTGTCTTGTGCACATAAGTACCAATCACTATATTGTAATGTTGTGGGACAGCCGAGTGTACAGCAAGCTGTTTACTGCTACATTAAAAGCCATTCATTGTGTTAAAACTAGTTTTTACTACAGTTGCCTTGGTAATTAAAGGAACATTACACTTCTTGTTGTAGGGCAGGCTACTAGTTGGTTACTTTTTCTTCTGTAAAATGCAGTGTTTGTTTCAGTCTAGATGTAATTGACAATTGTTCTTTTATATGATGAAATGTAAAAAACAGCTCCATCTGGAGTCACGCCACACAGTGTCTGGATTCCACTCCTACTGAGGCTAACTTCTAAGGCCTTTGCCAAGCTAATATGTGCTGTGATATTATTTTATTTTTAAAGCATCATGCAAATTGTGTTTTTCTATGTAAATAGTTTCTTGACAAAGTCCTAAAATTTCAAAATCAAAAAAATAGTGGTTGGAATTACTATATTTTTTATGGATCAATGTGGTTGCTGTTAGAATAATCCGTAGAAATACAATTGCTAAAGTTAACCTGAAAACTCAAGGTGAATTTGATTTATTTTCATTCTGGTATTTATATTTCTTTGCTCCAAATTCACACTTCAACACATGCTGCCATCACTATTCAAAACTGTTCTTTTTTTGACAGAGTTATGTCCTGTTCTGCCTCCAAGGCTTTCACTAAAACGCTTGTGGGTTCAATCCCTGCGTTAGGTTTTTTATGCTTTCTGTTTTAAGCCTTTCTCAACCTCTAACCAGTAACTTGTTTTTCTACTTCACGTAGTCCCATAGGGGTAATGCTACCATTGAAGAAGGTAAGGGCACATTCCAGTGTGCCTCACAAACCACAGAATACAGAGGCGCATCAAGGACCACACTCATAAAGCATCTATTGTAGATGCTAAGGCATGATCAGGTCCTTCCTTGTCCACAGAACCTGATTATGTTCTGAAAGTATAAAGTGATCCTAGATAAGGCCTTGTGTTAATATAATATTTTAGAGTAGGAGTGTTGATCCAGATTTCGTTTCAAGGTTGGAGTGCAGTTCCAGTATCAGGTCCCCCGATCAATAAAATGTTACTCATTATGATCTGAAAGGCATCACTGATCCTAGATCAGTATAAGTTTAGCACCACCCAGGTGGATCCATCCTGTACACCACCACATGGAATAGCCATTTCACAGCCGAGGTTAGGACCAGAGTGCTGTGTGCCAGAGGCCTATAAATCACACCAAACGGCCCCTGTCACACACAGGAAGGAGCTACTCACTGCAGAGGGGCTGAGGGCCAGAGATAGAGCATGGCTAGAATAGGTCTAGTGCTTGGGTTATTATTACACTTACATAAGCATACGTGCATGAAATACTCATTCGTATACAGATACAGTACATACACAATTGCATGCACACACGCAAATGCACAGATATACATACATCCACATCTAGTCTTCACATAAACATTCGCTGGTCTCTGATTTATTCATGTCAATACATCAGGGTGAATGAGAGAGAGAGCAGCAGGGAGTTCATGGAATGATGGAGGGAGGCCATTCTCACCATCTTTTCTGCAAAGCTTTTCTTTTCAATTATCAATTATTATTCAATCTATTATCATTTCTGGTCAATTGAAACTGCATATTTTCCCCTACTGGGTAGAAACCATAAAAGTCAGACTAATAAAACCAGAACCATCTACTTATTTATCGACATTAATAAATTATCTTTTTCTAGACCCATGTATTGACGTTAACATCTTATAACATATATCTATAAATATAGATATCAGGCAATGGTTCATAACAATATCATTAGATTCTATGTTCATTTTCAGTCTTCTAATGTACATGATTATCTATCAGAGAATTACAGTAACAGGCCGAAACAAAACATTGCATGAAAAACAGACCCTCAAGATCGATGATGGGAAATCTCACGGTAGCAAGAACAACTGTTTCTAGGAAGCTGACATTTTGGCATAGGTGAACTTTTTTCATTTTTATTCTCCATACACAGTAATCTTTTACTCCACTCAACATAATTTCTTTCTTTTTCACCAGACAAACGCCTCCGTGGAAAAGGGTGCTCTGGTATCAATGTGTAGGTGCTGGGGCCATCCTACAGGGGAGCCCTGGGGTGCCTTGTCATTACTTTCATGATGGGGATACCCGTCTCCTACACCTGTGACTCATAGGCTCCATAGCAGTACCTCACCCAGACACCCACTGAGGAGTTCCCCCAAACTTTGACTGACATTATAACATCCAAGCCTCCGGCAGTTCTCTGAAGAGGATTCACTATTATTGAGTATATGGTTTTGTTATCGTTCTACCACCCCCAATATATTCTTTCTCTTTCATCCTGTTGCTATGTGTGGGCGTAGCTTTGGTTATTGAAACCTAACTTTTGATCTCATGCACTATTCGAGGATGCCCTCTTTTTTCACAAAAATACCTCCACCTCCACACATACATAAACACTGTCTACAATAATTCCGTAAAACACAGTTTCTCCCTATTTCTTTAATAGTTGTAGTTATAGAAACATTATTCACAAAGGATATTAGTGAACAGTTGAAACAACCCTGAGACTTGTTTTTTATTATTATTATTGAAAACTATTTTGTATGTTGTGAGTCCTAATAGCTGATTTAGAACCTGTGATCAAGTATCCTAAATTATTTTGATTTTAATACAAATTTAAAGGCATTTCAATAAAATACACAGCAAAGGGTGTTTCCTTTATCCACTTCACGTCGGCCGTAGAGAGCCCCCCTGATGACGCCCCCGCCTCCACGTCTGTTGGCAGCGGACCTGGAGCCGCAGCACTGCCTGCGGGGGAGAGAGGTAATAAATAACCCAGGGAGAGAAGCGGAGACCGCCGGGCGGTGCACAGTCTGACCTGACAAATACTCACTGGAAAAGCATCAGAGAGTGAGAGCCCACCCCTAGTGCTTGGAGCCAGCCTTTCAAACATGAGCTGCAAAATATATACCCTGTTGGAAAAAGCAGCATCTCTCTGTCCCTGTCCGGCACCCAGACACGGTCAGACACACGTGGGGAGGAAGTGAACTATTCGAAATGTTTCTTGCTTGCGTTATTCCATCACTTTGTAATCTTATGGCCAGACTTTTTCCCCCAACACAAATGTGGCCTTTGCCCCAATTGAGCTTGATAGTTCTAAGCTAAATGAACATAATAAGACAAGGCCATGCCTATGTAATACCCTGTATGATCTAGGTATTAGAAACACAGAGTTCTAAACCTATTTTCTAATTTCTAATTACGTTTGCGCTAAATAAGTTTTATTTTCATGTGCAAACTTCAAATGAATTAAGGGTCACATTTAGATCATTTAGACATTTAGATTATTTGATATACTGTTGGTTTAAAGCATGGGGAGAATGGGGGAAACACAGGAAACTGACACATTGCAGGTGTTCAGAGGTATTACAGGTATCAGGGGAGAATCAAAACTGGAAGACCAACCGCACTCCAGGGTGTCTGTGTCGTCTCTGGGGCACTCCAGGGGTGTCTGTGTCGTCTCTGGGGCAGTTAGAGAGGAACGGGCTTGAGTGTTTGTTGCATTGGTGGCCTCGCCACTATTTTTCTCCTTGCCGTCTTTCTCCTTCTTCTGCGGCTCCTGCGTTGTTGGGGCAGAGAAGCTGCAAGCATGGCTGGGTGTGTCATTCGGTCTCTGCAGTATTGTCTTCAGCTTCTCCCACTGCCTGCTCCCCTGGGGCCTCCTTATAACTCCCCTGACAGGGTCCCAATGGGAGACAGCTGTAAGGGAGTGGGTCTGACCCTGCTGGCCACGATGAAACCTATCGTTTTGGGGACAATGGTGCAACGCCGATGCAGTGAGCTGGGGTGCGTTCACACCACAACGTATATGCTGTATATACGCAGTACCAATGCAAAAGTATTCAAATTCTGACCAATTTTCTCATATTACTAAATTACAAATGGCACATTTACATTTTGTTCTGTGTGATGTTTTATTTAATAAACTTACATTCAAAATATACTAATGTATTTTGAACTTGGTTTTATGTTGGGAAATATTTGCAAGAAAAATATATTGCTGAAACATTTTGCCTACGTAAGTGTTCAAACCGACACATTAATATTTGTTAGTGCCACCTTTCGCAGCAATCATCTAGAAGTCTTTAGTTTAGTATTTATCAGCTTTACACAATGTGATATAGGGATTTTGGCCCATTCTGCTTGATTGGGCCAGGTTATACAATGCTTATGGACTGCAGTTTTCAAATAGTGTATTATGATCCATCTATTCCTCCTTCGATATTAACAACATTCCCAGTTCCTGACACATTAATATTTGTTAGTGCCACCTTTCGCAGCAATTAGCTAGAAGTCTTTAGTTTAGTATTTATCAGCTTTACACAATGTGATACAGGGATTTTGGCCCATTCTGCTTGATTGGGCCAGGTTATACAATGCTTATGGACTGCAGTTTTCAAATAGTGTATTATGATCCATCTATTCCTCCTTCAATATTAACAACATTCTCAGTTCCTAGTTTTAAGAGACGGCCTTTTCTTGGCAGTGCCTGGGTGATGTGATGCAGCTTCTACTTCCTGATTATTGATCCACTGGGCTTACTGGGATATATATTTTCAAGCCTTTTCCTAATCTATGCAATTGTATTTCATTTATAACTTCTGTAGAATTCTCTTTGGCCTGCATTTCTTCTTCAGATTCACAGCCTGACCAACAGTGGGTTTTAATCCCAAAATGCCTTCAATGGTTCACAGATGAAGCACAATTTCTTTCATCTGTATTACCTGGAAGACTCCATGGCACAGGGGTTGAATACTTACGCAAGCAACCAATTTGACCATAAAATACTTAAGAGCAACATTTCAATGTATACAACTTGTAATTCAGTAAAATTAAATGATTGATCAGGGGTTTGAATACTTTTGCAAGGTACTGTACAGTCTGTGTCACATGCATTCAATATGGCCAGTTGGATTAACTGCTGGGAGGGTTTGTTAAAGTTTTATACCACTCTGTAACTGGATAACACTGTAGGTTTTACATGTCAGTGAAAAGAGAGTCTGCATTTGTAGTGTTTCTACCAAAATTTTATGTTTTTTTTTTAACCATCTCTGTCTCAACCATCTGTTTGACAAGTTATTTTTGAGTCCTTGAAAAATATTACATATAAAAAAGAATAAATACAAAAATCTTTTACAGCACATTTCCACATGTTCTCCTCTGTTGGGCACATATATTGGTAGAATTGTAACAACAAATGTTGTGAATGGTTTAAATTCCTTACAAAACCATTAGCAGAAATGCACAGAAGTATATCAATTCAAGGGAGGCAAATAAGAATTCAAGCCCCAAAGCTGTAAAATTAAAAAAACAGATTGCATCTTGGGGTTATTAATTCTCCAACCCTACAGTTAAACGCCACCTCCAAGCTAATATTGTATTTGGAAGGGTTGTTGGCTCTCAATAAAAAAAACTTTATTGACAGCAAATAACAAATGTAAGCACCTGGAGTTTGCTAAACGACATTAGCAAGCAATGAAATAAAAACAGAACTCTTTGGCCATGTACACCAATGGTGTGTTTGGGGTCGAGAGAAAGATTATAATACTGAAAATACGTTAGAACATTTCAAAATATATTTCATAACATTTTGAAGTTAGATAAAAATTAAAAAAGACATTTAAATTAAATCCAGGAAGAAATGACGACAAAATCAATAATTAGCAATAGCTCTTTGTCTTTGGACTAGAACATCAATTTGTACCACCTTTGTCTGAAATTACAGTGAATGTCTCCTTCAAAGTCATCTTAAATGTAATTTCAGAATAAATAGACAATAGAGCCAAGAGAGTGCTTAGAATTTATTTATTTATATAAGTGCCAGCTCACGGAGCTTGAAACATTAGACCCGCAGAGACTCATCAGGTTTTTGCGGTCTTGCCGGCGCCCTTCGCATCTCTTGCAGGATCTAAAGGGTCAGGCGGCTCTGTGATCCCACATGGCGGCACTTCCACATGGGATTTATTTCCTTGCTGACCAGCCAGGCAGGCAGGCAGCCCATGAGAATACTCATTTTAGACCAGCGTCTGTAGCTGTCAACGCCAA
>JACXGI010003905.1:14997-32029 GCA_016801175.1 Esox masquinongy
ACACACACACACACACACACACACACACACACACACACACACACACACACACACACACACACACTTGCGAGCAGACGTGCAAGAACACACCAAATGAATGAAAACAAAGGAATAGAAAAGGGACGTTTTTACAAAAAAAAATCTTAAAAGTGGCTTTATTCATCATAGATATTCAACTCACTGATCCAAATGGGAAGTTTTTTCAATAATTAGAAAATGTAATCGTTACGGCCTTCATCATGTGTGATACACAAACCACCATGGTCCAGTGTAAGCTAGGTGTCATTCAACCAGCCCCTATCGCCAAGAAAACTAACACGTCCTCTTTCCGCCTCAGTAGCAGTTCCGTTAATAGTGTGGGCAGTAAAAGATGGCGGTCTCTCAGAGTTTGTGGGTGTTGGCACAATATTCCTAACCATATTTTTGTGAGGCAGTGATAGGAACATAAATTATTTCTTATCTTTTTCGCAATCCATTTCTCAAAGGGTTCACCGTGTTTGACGAGTAGCAGTGCCAACAGCCAACTTTTGATAATACTAGGCTACATTAGCCTTCAGGAGATTCCACTCACAGATTTGAAACAAAATGCTATTTCAAACATTGGAAAAACCCTTATTAAACTGTTTCATATAGGCCTACGTTATAAAACAATAAAATAAAATGAAGATAATGTTAAACAAATGCAATGTCTCCTTGTATAAAATAGCCTACGAATTGTCCCCAAGAAAGACAATCAACAAAAAAGTAGATAGACAGGTAAGATTGTGCAGTATGAACATATACTTATAAATCCCAGGTCACACGTGTAGTGATGTCATTGTGATATTGGCGGTCTCAGTGCATGTGCAGAAACACTTTAACAGGTGTGGCTGTAGTGTTTCAGCAAACCGCGCATGTGCAAGCCATTAAATCAAAAACTGAATTATGTCCAATGCAGACGCTGCTAGGTTCACATACTCTGGAGGAGTGCACGCGCACAGATAGACCCAAGGGGGGCTACCCTTCCCCTTTCCCCTCAGACTCAACAATGCATTCCATCTGCGGGACACGCGTCATTCACTCAGCTGTACATGCGTCGTCTGTCTGCGTGATGCACAGAGTGGAAGCGCTGTGCATCATGCCAGTCAATGGTCTGTGTGGCCCTGATCTGCAGATTGTAAAGAAGGACCAACTAAATGATGCATTGTTCCCACCTCAACACATCTATAACTGGCAACAAACATCACACTGGCTTTGCTTAGACTTTTTAATATTTGCTCATGAATTAAAAGTCCCCTGATCTCCTGGCCTTAAATTTCCCCTGATCTCCGGGCCTCTATTGATTTTTGTTCTGTGATGTGAAACCAGCAATCAGCACTGTGGACTGAAATAGCTCTGAAACCGGACCCAAGATGTTGATGAGTCGCCGACACGTTTCAATTAGCTAACCACCCTGGCCGATCTGTCCCCTGGGGCACCACAACTCACTGTGATCGTCACGACCCACACTGAGTCTACACAGGAAACAGTTGGCGAGGGGGTCAAAGAGTTTGAAAAACACTGGTAAAGTGATACCTTCTTAACTATTTTAATTAAACATTGGGTTGTTTTTAACACAATTCCAGAAGATGAGATTGAGTCCTGTGGTTGCTTGTTGGTAGTTCCTTTAGAATTTTAGTAAGTAATAAATTCTCGGAATATTCCTATTAACATGAATAAAAACATGATAGGTTTCCATGTGAAAATTACATATACTTTCTGACATAAACTTTTCACAGATTTGTGCAAACAACATTTAATCCCTACCTAATATATATTAGATATATCCTCACCTTGGAAATCTTGGGGGCCAGGAGAAACTGTAATTTATGGTACAAATATCTTTGACAGCCACTACGAACTATAGTCACTGCTAGATAGATATCAATCAATCTGGCCATACAAATCTTCTGGAAAAATTTATTAGAAAGGTATCAATTTTAAATTGGCATTTGAGAAATGAATTGTGTCAATGATGTGAACATCAAAGCAACATGTGCTATGAGAAACCTATCATTCTAAAGGGTACCTTATTGCCTAAATGAGGACAATGGGAGCCAGCTCCTCAGTTTGGTTCTGTTTGGAGCAAAGGCTTTTAAATGTAACATGTAGCATGAAGGACAGGTCCAAACCAGATCCAGCTCTTCCCCTTCGTTCAATGCATTCGAGGCAACATAGGACAATCATCATTTTGCAGGTTAGCAGAGTTAATAAGTAAACCTTCCAATAAAAATCCCTGTCATACTACAAGCTCCACCTCCAAATCAGGATTTGCCTAAATAGTCAGTGATTCCAATGCACAACGCTCGCAGATGTTATTTTCCAGTTGGTGCAACTCGCATGTACGAACGGATTTTCAATCCTAAAATAAAAATGCAACATTACAGCACAATAATACAATTATGAACGATTGTAATGATTAAATACATTTTTCAAAAATGTGTTGGATGTTGTGCGTCTGTAGCCGACACGTGCTTATGTATCCTGTGTGTGCATAGACGGGGTGTGTGTGTGTAGATGGGGTGTGTAAATATGGATGTGAGGAAGCCTTGGGGTCAGCCCCTCCATGACCCGGAGCCATGTTGGATGGCTCTGACAGTCCTCATCAACAACAGCAGACTGCACATTGTGGAGGAGTGTGCAACGTGGGCTGGGAGGGGGGTTATGGTGGAGCCACGGGGGCTCAGCGACAGCCCCCTCTGCTGCCGGCCTCCCACTTCTTGGCTGGATGTCAGCCCAGCATCAAGCCCACTGCAGCTACTACCCCCCCCCCCACTCCACAACCCCCATGCGGCCGATCGATGCGTCTCTTTGCCTATCATCTGACCAGAGCTGTGGAGGAGACACACTTCCTGGACAAAAACACAATACAGAACTCAGTGTGTGTGTGCGTGCGTGCGTGCGTGTGTTTAATGTACAGACCTTAATGTATGAAATGTAGCTGTTTATTTCACTTACGTATAATATATTCCAAAACACAAATTTGTTGGTTCATATGTTCATTTTCATAATGCTACCTTTTCTCATCCTGGATAGTAGAGGCACGACTTAGTCGCCATTCGATTTGTTATATGTTTATGGACATGACCCAATTTTTTGTTCTGTTTGGTCTGTTGCCATGTTTGCAGGAAATGTTATTTTCCCTTGCTTGCTAGCTTGCCAACTACCAATAGCAAACACAATCACAACCTTTGCAGACAACCTTTGCATCACAGCAAATATGCATTTGGCATTGACGGTCTTTCAGTGTAACACTGGGTTTCACATGTATAACTCTTAATTCATTGAAAATTTGAAGTCACACCTTTATGAAAGGCAAAGTAATACGTGAAGCCCACAGGAAGTGTCACTTCCTAGGTGATTTGAAGTATGGCTTAGGAGTCACTTCGATAATTTACTGCCCTGAGCAGTCCAATTCATGGTTTGCTTATGCTTTAATCTAATAAATGAAAATAATCTGGCTAGCTGCAATTAACTTTACACCAGGGAGATTCCTTGACGGAGAGATTCCCATGGACGTTGCTAAGGTCTGTTTGTTGTTCAGTTTAACAGTGCTTATTATTTTTCCACCTGTTTAGCCTTGCTAAGATAGTTGTTGAACATTAAATGGCAAAGGCTATCACTGACCCAGCTTTATTTTTTAAAAAACATTTACTCACCTAAGTGGGGTCGTGTACTTGTTTGTGGATCCAATGATGTCTGCTGGTAAATAAGCTGTTGTCTTGCTCACCCAACTGTTACAATGTTTCAATGCAAGCAATTGTTGTCCTGTTCCCAGCTTGGGTTAAAAAGCTGCAATAACAATTGCAAAACAACACATTTTTACCAGCGTGACAACTGTTTATACAAACATAATGCTAAAAAAGAGCAGAACTGTGTTGAAAGCAAATTTGCTAAAAAGCACAGTGGATATGTAATATTTTGCCTCATCCAAAAATGTTGAACATGGAAGATGAGGAGAGGCTTCAGGTTAGTGGGCAAAATGAAAGAATCATCTGTGAAGAGGTAGGATTGCTGTTGGAACAGTCTGGCTGTAGTGTCTATGCTTTTATTTGTGGTAAACAGTCCAAATATAAAGACTAGTAAAAAAGTAAAAGGTAAATTCTAGTCAGATTTTCTAACTAATTGTGTTGGTGAAGACTTCAATCATAAAGTAATAGTTCGACCTAGATTCATATTTGGGTGAAATAACGCTTACCTTGAGTTGTTCTTGAAACCTACTCTAAAACACTTCCAACTTAGACCACTGGTGTTGTTTATCTCAAAGAACCTGTCAATGTTGTATTCCTCAAAATAATGTTTTTATTTTTGCTATATAAATCAAATTTTCAACTGAACTGATACTGATCTTATTTTTACCAGTCAGTTTTGTTCACAACGGTATCAATTTGTGTTTTTTCAAGAAGTTTCTACGTATCTTAATTGATCACCTGTAACAGCCACTTAGCATTTGTTAGCAATTACATCATTGCCGAATAACAGAGGCGATGTTTGGTGGATACAGAAAATGTTTGCATAGTGCCAGTTTGAAGTAACCAATTTCCGCCAGCTATTTAGTC
This sequence comes from Esox masquinongy, assembly GCA_016801175.1. Taxonomy (NCBI): domain Eukaryota; kingdom Metazoa; phylum Chordata; class Actinopteri; order Esociformes; family Esocidae; genus Esox; species Esox masquinongy. Next base: position 19,575 of record JACXGI010003905.1, read on the forward strand.
AGCATGCTGTCAAGAAATCGATGCTAGCGCGATAGATTACAGAATTCAGTTTTAAGAGTTTTTTGATTTAGTTTCCACTTGCAATGCAGCTTGTGTAGCTCGGAATGCAGTCTCGATTAATGAATTTGGACGATGCTAATAATGTTAATTCCATGGCGGGGACAGAGGTGAGTAATGGCTTGTTGTAAAAAATTATTCCATGGGCCATCAAGAGCACTTCAGGGTAAAAGTTGTTTCACCCAAATATAAATCTAGGTCAAATGATAACTTAAAGATAAACTTAATATTGGTACGTTGTCGGGAAGCAAGTTAGATCCTTTTGATGAAAAAACACTCCTTAATTTACAATGCAAATCCCGTATGTGCTTTTGCCGGCGGCATTTACTAGCAAAATTAGTAAATATTTCAATATCCAAAGTAGGTAAATTGTAATGATGTCACATGAACATCTAAAAACAACACATGGTACCTATTCTTTAAAAATGTGTTTGGGGACATTTGCAAACCAGAAAAGGAACCAGGCAAGCCTAGTTCAGCTGGCCTGCAATTGATGAACGTGGCTGCCCGCATGGAATTCGAACCGCGGTCACCCACATGAGAGGCTATGTATTTAGCCACTACACCACGGAACTGCAAACTTACCTAGTGTAGGTATAGCTTCTCGACATTAGATCATTCTAATGTCACCCAATTACGCAAAGTTTGAATATTTCACTAGGCAAGATTAAGCATTGTGTTAAATTGAACGTTTCTTATTAAGTTTACCTCCACCACAAATAGCATCTATGAACTGTATGACTTTTGCCACTGGCCGTTTTAAAAGCTTATTAGCCAGTAATATTTCACTAGACACCATTAAGCATTGTGTTAAACTGACTAACGTTTCTTATTAAGTTTACCTCCACCACAAATAGCATCTATGAACTATATATGGCTTTTGCCACTGGTCGTTGTAACAGCTTATTAGCCATTCGTGAATGACATTGATACAATAACTATCAATATAGGTGACGATAACTAACTTTTTCGTCAAGTGAAAAAACGACAGAATTATGTAGCCAGCAAGGTTTTTGTCTATCCTCAACAAATCCTAATGCATAATTCAAATATCCACAAGAACTGTTTTATTTTAGGCTTCCTATAACATAGCTACTGAAGGTTGTAGCCAGTGAAGTTTTTGTCCATCCTAAACAAATCCTAAAGCGTAATGTGTTTTGACTGGGACGGGAGTCAAACGCGGGACCTATTGTTCTGTAGTCTGTGTCTCTAACCACTACGCCATTTTACAAGGGTTAGTCAGTCAGGCACTCACTCAGTCAGTCAGCAAGAGACATTCGCTCTTCTAGGCCGGCTCCGCTTACGCAGTCTGGCAAAAAACATTTTTTTCATACCTGCCTTTTTGGGCTGGATGCATAATATGTTGTTTATTTTAACATAATCGATAAGTGGAATCACTATGATAACCTCAGTCCGCTATGGAATTCCAAGTTGGCAAGAAAATTGTTTTGTTGACATAGGACAATCAGCACAGACACGACTTACACTATATTCGGGAACCCATTTTGTCTCTACAGCGCCACTTTTGCAACCAGTGGCTAAAAATCACATAAAGCATCTTTAAGCTGCAACTACCAGTAGACAGGTCAGATCATAACACAAGTTGCCTTCACAGAGAGCAAAGCAAGCGGAAGTGGAGCCGTCACTACAGAAACCCCCAGCCCTCAAAGGTGCAACAGAAAATTGGGAAAGGTCTTGGCACCCTCTATGAAGGAGTCTCTATGCATGTAAGTAGTGGGTTTTTCAAGAAATAGTGCTATGGAAAAGGAATTTTCCTACCCAGAACCAACTGGGGAATATCCTTTTGTTCCTGCAAGAGCTTTAGAGTGGAGAAGGAAAGACCCTGCTCTAAAGCTCTTGTATTTGGTTGCAGTTTCAGCCATGAGGGTGTTGCTGGTGCCACTTGGGTCTCATCTTCTGGTCATACAGTTCTTAAGCAACATTAGCCGCCCTAGGCCAGCCTCCAGTACAGTATGAAGCACATTATACGGCACTCTATAAACAGCACCTCTCGCAATGTATCATGGAGGATCATCTCCAGGGCTTATAACAGTACAAAGCTAGGTGTCGTGTTGCAGAGTACATACTCAACTAGAGACACAGAGCTAGATAGCCCACTGTATAAAGTGCCTCAAAATGATTCATCCCCCTGGACTTTTCCACATTTTATTTGAGTTTTTGCCACTGAAAAACTGAAAAAAAAAAAAAAAAAACTATGATTTGTTCTAAAACAATTACAAATATAAAACAGACAATAATTGATTGCATAAGTATTAGTCAATATTTGGTAGAGGCACCTTTGGCAGCAATTACAGTCATGTGTCTATTTCAATAAGTCTCTACCAGATTTGCACATCCGTACACAGCAATTGTGCACTTTCTTCTTTGCAAAATTTCTCAAGCTCCGTCAAGTTGGATTGGGGCTTTGGGGAACAATGTCCAACTTTGTCTGGGACACTCATGGATATTCACAGACCTGTCCCAAAGCCACTCAAGTTTTGTCTTGGCCGTGTGCTTTGGGTTGTTGTCATGCTAAAAGATGAATCTTCACTCCAGTCTGATGTCCTGTGTACACTGGTTCACGGTTTCTTCAAGGACCTCTTGACCCCTCATTCCTGATCAGTCTCCTAAACGCTGCCACTGAGAAGCATCCCCGTAGCACAATACTGCCACCGCCATGCTTCACAACAGGTATGGTTTGAGCACTGCTTTAAGGTAGGGAGATGCTTTTTAAGTTACTTTTTTAGTCACCACAACTCATACAGGTGTCATAGCAAATTGTTTGAATACTAAGGCAATCTGTTTTTTTTTGCATTTTCTACAATCTTATCTACCTGTAATAGGTTCTTATTATACTATCAGTATAAAAGTGTTACTCCTTGAGATGGATTACTAGTTTACCATTAAAGATCCTCCTAATAAATACTCTGAAAGGTTGAAGGGAGAGCATAATCCATCTCTCTTCTCTGCCTCTGCTTCTTATGCCGACAGCTTCCTGACTCATGTTTGGGAATTCCTATCCTTACCTTCCTGTATTAAAAGAGCTTGCACCCCAAATGACACACTATTTCGTGAACTACATTTGACCGGTGGCCAGAGAGTTCTGTTCAGAAGTAATGCATTATGTAGGGAAAAGGGTGCCATTTGGTTTTCCCCCAGACTGAGCCTACTCACTCCACAGCAAAGTGCTAAACTTGTGGGACTGGATTGGTCAGGTCACACAGGGTTCAGGTATAAACCAACCGAGGAACGTTCTTCTGGAAAAGACGGTAAACATATACTTCTGCACTTGAGTCTCAAATTTACGTTTGCATTTTAGCATGAAAAGATCATTTCCACCTGGCCAAGTTGGAAAAGTTGATCTTTGAATTAAAATTGGAGTAAGTTGAGAACATGATGGGAATGCACTGGAGAAAATATAAGAAATTCACCATGAGAATCTGATGATACTTGGTTCATCTTGCTGATTCAACCTTTCACAACCTTCAAACAAATCAAAAGTGGGAATCACCACAGAGGGCAGGGGTGTTCACAAAGCATATCACTGACCTTATTGGGGAAATGGTGGAGCATCACAAATCATTACACTTGACATTGTATATATTTAGCAGACTCTGTTGTCTTAAGCGATTTACAGGTGTAATTAGTGTTAAGTGCCTAGTTTAAGAGCACAATGATAGATTTTTCACCTGGTCTGCTCAGGGATATGAACAAGCAACCCTTTCTTTTACAAGCCAATGCTCTAACTGTTAGGCTATCTCTGCCACTCCATATGATTCCACAGCAGCATGTAACTTTTTTCCTGATAAAAGCAAATGCTGAAGTATAGCCTGCATAGCCAATAAACACAACAAGACTGACGAAACAGGCCAATTAACTTAAAATGTTAATTATCTATTATTTTTTCACACTATGAACAGCAATGCACACAGAGCAAGTGTGAATGGTTCAAAATGCAAGTAGGATGAAAACAGTGCTCTAATGGAAAGGTAAGACATTACATTACACGTATTAAAAATGTCAGGTTTGTCCAAAGAATCGTCGCAAATCAAGCATTAAGGCTGATCAAAGCTCTAACCCAAAAAGATTTGAAATGTTCTGCCCTCCTGGTCACTTTTTATTGCTTGCTGTCAGGAACACTTTGGACTGATGTGTAATGATTGTTTCGACATGGGGTGGGAGCTTTACGATGAGTAAACTGAAGAGTCAAATACCCTTATATGTGATTAGATTTGTCGCATGCTGACACTATAACTTGTGAGCTGATGGCAGTTGGATGAAATTCTGGAAGCTGTTGCTCTCATGGGTTTGAATCACAAATCACAAGCCAATTACCCGGAGCACATGGTGCCAGGGTGGACAGCATTCCACACAGGGGCAGGATGGGAACACACAGCGCATGAACAATCTTTGAAGATAGCACGAGCTCCAGCATGGGGTTAGTGGTCACCGTGTTGACTGCCATTTCATTTCTCAGTAATATTTTAAAAAGTCACTACGTTTCAGAACAAGTAAAGCTTTAATCAGTATTTCCACTCCAATAAGGTGACCATGATAATATAGCAAACCGGGGTTTACAACACTACTTTTATGTTAAGTGCCATGGGACGCGGCAAGAACTGAGCCTGCTTAGATTCAGAGACAAACCAACAGTGGCTTAAAGGAGGCTATGTTGTTGGCTTAACCTAGAAACCCAGTAAATGGATTGAAGTTTTTAATACAATTACCTGTTTATAAATACTCAAATTTTCCCATCATACAACAGTCATATAACTAATGTACTTTCACATAAATACCTCATTTTATTGAGATCCTGAACTGAGATGACCTTTTCAGGACACACATTTCAATATGGGAAACGTTACAAAGACCATACTGACTAGTGAAATGTCCTGTGACAGCTAACTCCTGGCAATCAAATCAGCTCTCTCCTACCTATGTTCACTATACTACAGGAAAGTTTTCACAAACTGCCCAAATACATTCTCTTCCTTCTCAATCAATTTACTGTTAAAATGGAAGCTTGCAATATTTTATTTATTTCAATTTCAATGTCCAGGCTAAATATATAACCTGAGTTTGGATAAGAACAGTAGTGTCAATTTTACATTTTAATTTAGGATGTGTTCTGCAGTGTGTGTCCTTCCTGATCAAAATACCCCACATCCTGCTGCTTTCAGCACTTGAGATGCATTTACGTCCAGGAGAATATGGGGCTGAAAGTTAACTCAAAAGTTTAACACCACAGTAGAACTTTCCAATCATCTACATCAACAGACAGGATGTGATAACATAAACTCTACTAAAATTCAATGTCTTTAGAAATGTGGAACTCATATCATTACTACAAGAAGAGAGTCCTAAATATGCCTTTCTGTTCTTTGGTAATTCATTGGAGATGTAAAGAAGGCAAGTAACTTCAAACCCTTGTTTTACATTAGGGTTGAGTTGCAACTAGTGCGGGTGGACTGGAGTATCAATATTTTCATAAAAATACATATGATTTTTCAGGTGCTGAAATCTGACAAGGATTTCCAATTGAAACTTGTGTTTTTATAAAGTATAACTCTAGCCCTATGAAATAATATGGTGGTCATCATTCTTTTTTTACAAACAGGATAATTTTTAAATGTCCTCGCTTTTAAGTAGTTAAGGTACTGTTTGGCTAAGGTGGTAGAGCATGGCTCTTGCAATGCCAAGGAAATTGGTTATTTGTGTACTGGGGCATAATACATAAATATAGGCGAGCAAATCTAATAGCAACTTTGGATAAAAGTTTTGGTTTTAAAACCTGCTAAATGGCATACTCTGTACCTTCAGTTCTTGGCTGATTCTGGTTGGGACAGGATACAAACAGACATACATGCACGCACACATGCACACACAGCCTCAAGAAGAAACTACAGTCAGGATGCTATCCAAACAGATGTTTAGTCTGCCCAGAGTAGAGCGGCCCACTGCCTCTTGTTTTTATTGGCTGACCTGAATCACTGCCTTTCCTGTAACCGAAGAGGCTCTGTCGCGTGGGTCGGCTCTTTCCACCCCACATGGGACGGGGGGGGGGCACAGAGGGGAAGGAGGGCCACAGCTGCCAGACCCATGGGGACCAACCCAGCCCTGGCCAGCCCTATAAACATGACGCAGTACGGCCATTAGGGATTCATCTTGAAAAACTTCCCTTTGGAAAAAGTCGGCACAGGGGTGATTCATCTTCCAAAAAGGAAGAGGAGACAGATGAGAACCATCCCCAGTATTTCTAGAAAATCCAAAATAGGGATGGTTTGTCCCTGACTGATGGAAACCAAATGTGAATTATGGTTATTTTATGAGCTCCAGCTCAAGACCAGGGCAAATAAATGTGTAATGTATATGTTCATTCTTCATTTATTTACCCTGGTGACAGGTTGGTCAAGTGATGGGTTTTCATTATTGTGTATCTGGAATAAGGAGGGGTTGAATGTATGTGTGTGTGTGTGTGTGTGTGTGTGTGTGTGTGTGCTTGTATTACAAGAAGAGGCATATGATCCAATCCAACCTTTGTAATATGGATCCTACTTAGTGTAAATATCAGCACATCAATCGAACCTCCACAGTATATTTTCTGTCTGCATACGATTTGTGTGAATCACTACTTGACTGAGGTTATGTACTAGTCCACTTAATCCCAAAGTAACCCATGTTAGCCACGTTCCACATTTTAAGAGTTCCAATCCACTAAACAAGATTTAGAAGCCCCTGTTCAGAACACCAAAAAGTACCCAAGCACACAACAAATGGGCCAAAATACACATAATATGGCTTTTTCTGTATTCTGCTCCACTGATACAAAGAGCCAGACGATAGCTTTTCTGAATCCAGACGATATATGTCAGCTGTGAGTTAAAGAGACTGGTGCTCCTTGCAGGAGAGACATCAGGTCCATGAATGCTCTTTGGGGCTGCCGCCTTGGCAAGGTGCAAGGGAACACACTGGAAAGAAAATTACACCATAAATCAGCTCACCCAGTCGCCAGGCTAATTGTAATTGTAATTAATTTATCTGCCCGGAATTGCAATTTCTACCGGACCAAAACTGCAGAAAGAAAAATCAAGGGATAATGAAATTCAAATTATTAAAAAATATATATTATGAAACTGTTTTCATTGTATATCATAATACTGGAAAATGAAAAGATGAAACATTTGTGGGTGTCAAATATTTAAGTTTTTCTGGTAAACACAATAAAATATATACACCTTGCTAATAACCTATTAGGCTTTACCCTTACAAAAATAATAAAATCAAAAGGTTTTAGCCATAAGGTTTAATGGTACTACTTACATGGCTCTAACTAACAACAACCATGGTATTGTACCTTTTACACCACTGTATACAGTAGATCTGAATCATGAAAATGTCTCAAGTTTTCAACTTAGAAGTATGATAGTACCCACCATGCACTTCAATAATTCCATGTTATTGCATCATAGGGCTGGCTGGTAGACTAAAAATGAAGAGCATAATGTCGACTGAATCCCTGGGCTGATAATGTGAAGACTTAAACTAGCTAGTTAATCAAATAACTCTGCATTTAGTGTAGTAGAATTAGCTGGGTAGATTTCACAAACAGTGCTATGTTGATAGAAGTTATATTGGTTTCAATTTTGACAGTTGAAAGAAAGCCATGACAACATTTTAAATGTTATACTGTGTGAAATTTTTGTTAGGCTAAATAATTTCATGTGATGTTTCTCAGAACCTCAGGCAGTAGCCCAAGCAAAGAAGTTTCCCTCTTCTGTCAAAGGCTGTTCTCACATGATAAAAAACAGCTTGCTTCCTACCCATCTCTGCAGTCTCCACTGTGTTAAGAGAGACATTGCATGTTTACCACCACACTTCATTCTCCCTGTTATCAGTCAACACTGCCCTTCAACTCTGAGCCAGTCCGCATGGTCCTAAAGCAATCCCTCTGATACTGTGTTACGTTTCTTTAGCTTTTGATCTGGAGTGGAATAATTTCACTAAAATGTTTATTTGTTGCTGTTGACCAAAAGTATGGCAAATGCGATACACATTCACAGACATACTGTATAGAACCTACACTGCCCGGCCCATCAGGAAAACGCAATTCTGCAACTGAATCATTCACTGTATAATCAACCATTCACCGTGGCCATGTGCGATGACTATGGATTTTGCATTGAAAAAAGTCATGAGCGAGCGTGCTACAACAACGCCTCCAATGTAAAGCCCACAAGACTCAACACACTATGAGAAGACTGAAACTGCTCCCACAACCCCCCTTGGAATCTATATTTCATAAGCGAGCTGTGGAGCTACAGCGCCCAATTATCAGCAGATAAGGCACAGGAAGCCCTACAGCGGCGGGAGAGCTATTTAAATGGGGGAGGAGGGAAGGCAGGCAGGGACTCAATTCCCCAGGGGCACTTTGCCCCCTGCCTAACCACACTCATTTTTCCCTCTTCCTTCCTCCCTCCCACCCTGTCTCCGAGTTTTCTCCCTTACCTTACTGTCAGGGTTCAATTAGCGCCAGCGGCGGCTACGCTTGCACCCCAAGGCCTCAGCGAGGGAGCAGGGAGGGAGAAGCTATTTCTCCAGTACCACCACCACCCCCACGCAACACTGAAACCCAACCTGTACCCAGCAACACCAGGGTTGACCCTGGGTTGGTCTCCCACACAAACTGTCTCTCATAGGGAGGCTTTCATGGGGAGGCTTTTTCAGGCTTCCTCAGCCAGAAAAACTATAAGGTCATTCATACAGTCGTGAACTTAGCACTAAGGTGAATGGTGGTTGGCAATTTGTTGCATGAAAATCTGCAAAAAACAGGACGCTTTTATTTCGCAGTTGAACAGTATGCTTCTCATCACGACTGGTCTAGGCATGAAATTTGTTGAGGCTTTGACCCTTACCCTGACCTTACATTAGTGCTTGCAGTGATGTTATTCTCTGAATTATATGGTGTCATTGGCTTTATTCTGAATTATTCTGAATTATGTTTATTTAGGGACTGGTCGATTTTTATTGAGATGGGGGGGCTGGTCAAAAATTGGGAAGGGTGGTGGAACTTACATTTTTGTTAAGGGGAGGGTTGGGTGTTTGTTAAGAGGGTGGAGGAAAAGGCAGTGGGATTTCTTGGGGGGGATTTTTGGGGGGATTTCTTTTTCCCTCACTCGCAAAAAGACCATGTTTTTTTATCACCATGTTTTTATGCATGTTTTCAGTGGCCTTACCATACATGTACACTGTCCGCTTGCTAGAACTACATAGAGGCATGCTTTCATTCATTTCCAACAAGAGCCAGTGAATCACAGCGACAGTGGGCAGAGCTACTCTTGGAGACAAAGGCCCAATCCCAATGTCCCTCCTAAACCCTAAGCCCTGAACCCTCACAGACTTAACTGACGTCACCTGGTAAGTGATTGAGTGCAAGAGCCTGCAAGGGCTCTAAATGCTATAAATAGTAATGGGACAGCACTTCGCAACTTTATTGTTACCTTGACAACGCTGAAACGTTGCACAGTGTTGTGGGTTTGGGTCTTTTTATTTTACGTTTTTTACTTTCTTCGCGGCCAAGGCACTTAATAGACCGACTGCCTGATTTATATGTCTTGCAGGCTCTTGCCCTACAGAGTGGACAAGAGGTAATTGTCGATAACAATCTATATTTGTCAATAATCAGTTTACTATTTTTGGTCAAAACAGCATTGTTAAGCGAAAACTAAAATAAATAGTTGAATATACTAGGTGTGTAATAAGGTGAGTACATTCCTCTGATTTTATATGTTCTACGTGCCATCTTAAATCCTTGTTAATGCAGTGCAGTTTACTGTTCATCTTTTATAAAGTGGGTTTGCCGGATTTTTCTCTCACATCTGGGCCTCCCCTGGTAACCCCCGTGTTTCACGTCAAAACGCTATGAACTGTGGGCAATTCCCTCAGGCAAAGTCTGCAGAAATGCGGACTTACATAAAGGGTGCCTAAAGGGCTCAAAATGTCTGTGAAAGAGTGATTCATGCATAACGGAAGTAAACTGCTATTTAATCATTGACTTGGCATTGTCGTAATACGTTTTTAGTAGTGGAATCACACAAATACTAAATACTTATTAATATTTGCAGAGACTAATGTTTCCCCTACACTGGTTGACTGGCTGTCGCTGGCATAAATTAGGAAGATACGCCCCGCCCGACTGAGCAGTGTGCACTTTAGGGAAGGCTCAGCGATAGCTCGCCAGAGATTGAGCAATTTGCGAGTTGAGCGAGCGGACAGTGTGCACGTAGCATTATACTGTAGCTACAGCGAAGGGTTGGGGAAAACTTTTTTTTCCTGTAATGTGTCAAAACACATTAACCCAATCAAATTCATTGCTTGGGAGGGGCTTATACATGTGCAGACGAGAATAATGCCTTTAGTGCAACAGTAGCTAGCTAAGTGAAAATAGCAGCAAAATTGCCAAATAAAACCCCATCAAAATCTGTGGATGTATGTCTCGTTTGTGGTGAAACATATCAGTCTTTGAGAAACAAACCTTTTCCTAGGTATACCACGTTCCATTTACCTCAGAAGTCGGAACTCGGAATTACGTCACACCAGAGTTAACCCAAGTTGATCGCATTCCAAAAATCCAAGTCAGAAAACAAGATGGACGCCCCCATTAGCCTTTGTTGTGCTTGCCCTTTTGTAAAATATACAATGTTTTTCATTGTATTTCATTGTGTAGAAAAAAATTGTGACCACTTTTTAATCGGCCATTCCGTACCCGGTAACCTAACCTGTAACCTGGACAGGCGAGTGCTCTTCACAATATTGTAACGTAACTATAAACGTAATTTTCCTATATAATTTAAAACACTAGTCTGCTAAATGGCATAGGGAGCTGCCATCTTGGATTACGAACTCGGGGCTAGTGGGGTTGCTCCTACTTTCCGAGTTGGAATTCCGACTTGAGGGAGCGTTCCAGTTGAAACTTTCAACTTGGAACTCGGAAATTCCGCCTCCGAGTACAAATGGAACGCGCCATAAATCGTTGTTATTGCGACCGGACTACACACTCGCTTTAGAAGATATAATAGGACTGGTAACGCTAAATGATGGGTTTTCTAAAGTGGTATGATGCTCCTGTCACCATCTTCTGCTAAAATATGAAAGTGTGGATGAGGTATAAAGAATTAGCGGTTTTGTGCGGGAAAAGGCTAAAGGTGGCACGGCAGTCTGAACCCCCAGATGTACCAAAATATTTTCGCCTAACGAACGACAGCCTGTAGGAAGCCAAACCATATCGTTTTTTCAGAACAGCATTTAATTTTTGAATTTTTGGGAGTCCTGTTTCTGTTAAAATTACTCAATAATCTGGAAAAAACTGAGAAAATACATCAGGGAATGTCAACACAAACTAGCGAGGGCCGTTAAGATCTATCATTTTTAAGTACATTAAAGCAGCACGTTGACATTGATTAGAGTAGATTAGATTCAACTCTATTGTCCTTGAACAAGTACAAGTACTGTACAACAAAATGCAGTTTGCAACCAGAAGTGCAACTAGAAGATTGCAGAAAATGTACGACTGAAACCATTAAGAACAATGTATGTTATTATACTGAAGGCCTACTTTATAATTGTTTACAGTGGTTGTAATATTTGAATGGGGGGGTTGTTGAAACTTTTTTAAATACAAGCAGAAGGTCAAGTGGTAATATTTTTTTCCCTTTGGGGAGGGTGGTGCATTTTCTTTCATTGATAACCTGAGCCTGACTAGCCCACCTTCCCAACAAATAACCAACAGTTCCTTAGTTTTTGACGTATGACTATGCCACTGCATCCGGGTTGCACACTTTATATTGCGTCTGTTCAGGAAACAGCTCCGGGCCACAGCGCTATGCAAGGTCGAACAGAGGTCAGGCATGGCTCATGGATACGAGATGGATATTAATTCGGAGGGACAAGCGGAACGCACACAGACACACACTCCACAGGGCAGGGCGGGGCAGACCATAGATCAGCTACGGGCAACATTCACGCTGGGTTAGGAGGGAGGGAATGTTTCTTGGCGTGTGTGCGGGTGAGCGTCAGTATGTGAGCGGGTACAATTGCATACATGTGTGTACGTGTGAAGTAAATTAATACTACTAACAGCTTGCTAGAATCTCCCCTTAGTCAGGACCAAAGAAATGTTGATACCAACTTGTGGTGAAAGAAATGGCACAAAGACTCAAAACAATATTAGTGGCATGTTCACACGTGCATAAAAAACACAAGCGTACACACACACACAAACACTTTCTTAAGTTGATTGTCTCTTTTCATTTTTCATAATAAAAACAAAAAAAGAACACTTCTTTCATGGAGAAGAACTCTACAGTATATCACAAAAGTGAGTACACCCCTCACATTTTTGC
>JACXGI010003905.1:32129-53344 GCA_016801175.1 Esox masquinongy
CAACACACAGCCATTAATGTCTAAACCGCTGGCAACAAAAGTGAGTACACCCCTAAGTGAAAATGTCCAAATTGGGCCCAAAGTGTCAATATTTTGTGTGGCCACCATTATTTTCCAGCACTGCCTTAACCCTCTTGGGCATGGAGTTCACCAGAGCTTCACAGGTTGCCACTGGAGTCCTCTTCCATTCCTCCATGACGACATCACAGAGCTGGTGGATGTTAGAGACCTTGCGTTCCTCCACCTTCCGTTTGAGGATGCCCCACAGATGCTCAATAGGGTTTAGGTCTGGAGACATGCTTGGCCAGTCCATCACCTTTACCCTCAGCTTCTTTAGCAAGGCAGTGGTCGTCTTGGAAGTGTGTTTGGGATCGTTATCATGTTGGAATACTGCCCTGCGGCTCAGACTCCGAAGGGAGGGGATCATGCTCTGCTTCAGTATGTCACAGTACATGTTGGCATTCATGGTTCCCTCAATGAACTGTAGCTCCCCAGTGCCGGCAGCACTTATGCAGCCCCAGACCATGACACTCCCACCTCCATGCTTGACTGTAGGCAAGACACACTTGTCTTTGTACTCCTCACCTGGTTGCCGCCACACACGCTTGACACCATCTGAACCAAATAAATTTATCTTGGTCTCATCAGACCACAGGACATTGTTCCAGTAATCCATGTCCTTAGTCTTCAGCAAACTCTGCTTGTCTTCAGCAAACTGTTTGCGGGCTTTCTTGTGCATCATCTTTAGAAGAGGCTTCCTTCTGGGATGACAGCCATGCAGACCAATTTGATGCAGTGTGCGGCATATGGTCTGAGCACTGACAGGCTGACCCCCCACCCCTTCAACCTCTGCAGTAATGCTGGCAGCACTCATAATTCTATTTCCCAAAGACAACCTCTGGATATGACGCTGAGCATGTGCACTCAACTTCTTTGGTCGACCATGGCGAGGCCTGTTCTGAGTGGAACCTGTCCTGTTAAACCGCTGTATGGTCTTGGCCACCGTGCTGCAGCTCTGTTTCAGGGTCTTGGCAATCTTCTTATAGCCTAGGCCATCTTTATGTAGAGCAACAATTCTTTTTTTCAGATCCTCAGAGAGTTCTTTGCCATGAGGTGCCATGTTGAACATCCAGTGACCAGTATGAGGAACTTTTGTTGCCAGCGGTTTAGACATTAATGGCTGTGTGTTGAGTTATTTTGAGGGGACAGCAAATTTACACTGTTATACAAGCTGTATACTCACTACTTTACATTGTAGTGTCATTTCTTCAGTGTTGTCACATGAAAAGATACAATCAAATATTTGCAAAAATGTGAGGAGTGTACTCACTTTTGTGAGATACTGTATGTGTAAATGAAGTATACAGTGCTTGCGGTTCGTGCCAAACTGCAGAAAGTTGCGGGGAATGGCACACAACTTAACGTCCTTATGGTGCATCTTTATGGACTTCTTCAACCAGTTCCTGTCTCAGGCTGTAGTTCCCATTTGCATCAAACAGACCACAATCATTCCAGTGCCCAATAAGTTTTATCAATAAGTGCTTCAAGAGGCGTGTTATGGCCCAAATCAAAGGTAGATTGACAGGATCACTGGATCCACAGCAAGTTGCATACAGCCAGACCATATCTACGAAAGATGCCTATTCCATTGCTATTCACACAGCACCAACACACTCAGAGAAGAGGAACTTATAAACTTGTCATCAAGTTTCAAGTATGGGGTCTGGACATCACCTTGTGCAATTGGATGCAGACCTGTCATACCTAAAACTGCAACAGGAAGAGACACAGGGAACAGTCACAAGACAAGTGTCCATGGCCCTGAAAGGTGTTTTATTAAGGCAAACAGAGGTGATAGGGAAGAAGGTGATGGAAAAAGCAAAAGACGAACCACAGGCTGCTGTTTCTCTGGGGTTGCATCCCGATGGCGACCTCCCAGTGTTGGTTTGTGAGGGATGGTTGCGGGGGTTGTGGTGTCGACGGCCTCTCCATCTTTCCTTTCCAACCACCACTGGGAGGCTGCCCCACAGACGACACAACCACCCCTGGCAGCGTGTGCCTTCCATAGCCCCGGCAGGGTCACACGCGCCGTCCCGCACTGAGCACCCTGGAAGCAGCTCAGCAACGGCCTGCACACCCGGCGAGGTATGGTCCAACGCCTAGGTGAGGAAAACGTGGCGCCCCCGCCTGCTGCATCAGTGTGGTACCAATGGTATGTAAGGCCCATGCATGATGGCCCCTGCAGAGCAGACTCAGGGAGAGTCTGAAAAAGAAGCTGCGCCAAGTTAGCTGCCCTTGATGCTCTTCTGCCTCAACGATGCGGGAGTCGGGGATGGAAGAGGAGGACAGCCAGGAGAAGAAGCATGGAGAGGCCGCAGACGCTACGACCGGCCACGCCCATTCCGCCAAACCACCACCGGGAGTCCACACCAAAGACGACGCAGCCATTCCTGGAGAAAGGTTTGTCTTTTGACATCCTTCCCCCTGAACAGTAGTGAGACTACACTCATCATCTCAAGCCACCTCCAAACTGGAAACTTTACATCTGTACCATACTGTACTCAACACGGCACACATCTCTGCATTTAGATACACTATACTGGTAATGCATGTGTATTACATATATCTCATTATCTTATATTATCACCACCCATTTCCATAGAATGTCATGTCATCATGTGTATATTTTATGTATTCTGTATTTGTATGTATTGTACCACTAGCAACACCATAACATCAAGCAAAATGTTTCCTAACTGTTTATGTGATTATCCAAACTAGGATGCAACGATTAATCAAACGCTGAGACGTACGGTTGACACTAGCGGTGTGAATAGAAAAAACATTTGCCTAGGACAATGTCTTCCTTGAAGCCTCAGTT
Organism: Esox masquinongy; assembly: GCA_016801175.1. Taxonomy (NCBI): domain Eukaryota; kingdom Metazoa; phylum Chordata; class Actinopteri; order Esociformes; family Esocidae; genus Esox; species Esox masquinongy. The sequence goes on from JACXGI010003905.1 coordinate 35,011, forward strand.
TAGGATCCCATCTACCATTGCTTGAATGACTCTGCTGGGCCAGAGACAGCCTGGGTGAGGCTGGAGGCTGAGTTGGCACAATGCGCATTCATCTAGTTACAGTAGGTGAGGTTGTGTGTGTGTTCATGTCACATGTGAGCCCATGTCTGCATATGTCTGTGTGCGCACTTGTGTGTGTCTATATACAGTATGTGTTCTAGAAAAAAGAGAGAAAAGGAGGGAGAAAGAGAGGGAAAGAAAGAGAGTGGGGGGCAGTGATGTGGATGAGGCCAGGCAATGCTCCCAGGCATGGAAATCAGGCCAAGTGTATTCCCCAATAATAGAGACCACCAGATTTCCTGCTGGACTCAGGAGAGTGAGGGTTTAAATGGGTGGTGGGGGTGGTGGGGGGGTGCTGGATATCCCTTAGATGAATGGAGAAAATCAACATGTACATACAAAACACATACAAGTAAACATTCATCAGTACCCACACTACACATTCCACCACAAATGAATATATAACCCCATGCACACAAAAACACATGTTTGGATGGACACACAACACATATAACCCCCCCCCACACACACACACACACACCCACAAACACTGCACATTCTTCCACAAATTAATACCCCCCCCAGGATTTCAAGGCAAAAAAAGTCACAAAAAAGTTCACTCCCTTTCATACTTGCTCTATTTCTTTCCACCCACCCTCTCTTTTCCTTTCTTTCTCAACAGATTGTCTGCAATGGCATCTCTCATCTGCCTGTAGTGCTCGAGCTGGAGCAGAGAGTGATTTAGATAGAGGAAGACGCTCAGAAAGAGAGAAGTTTCCCCTGTTTGAAGTGCATGCATCCCCCGGCTGTGGCAGCCCCAGACATCTGGTTATAATTAGCACTATGACGCGCTTCCTGTGCCAAGCCGGGCTACGGTTCACGAGTGAAACGCCACGACAGCGAAACTTGCTCTTTTGCTCGCTAGCGCTAATGTCACACGCATGTGCTCCCTCCATCACTAAACTGACTCACTGTCGTAGGTTGAGGCCTTTTACTTGCTATTTATAAACACTTATACGAGCTGAGGTGTATTGCTTTGGATACCACTTTGACGCTTTCAATTTTTTTTTTCAAATTGCAAGTATAGACATGCTAACTGCCTTACAAGAGACTTATCAAGAGGCACTAACAGAGATAACTGTATTGAGGCCCAATCAATGGGGAAGTAGGGGGTGTAGAGAAGCTGTTTATGCATCTTTTTTTATTTAGCATGAGCGTTTACCTGCCTAAAGCAAAATGCTGTTTATTTTAGATACGGTGAGCAACATCCAGTGAAAAACGAAATACCTTATCAGTTTCATACAATTTCAGTCACTCTATTTCCAATAGCAGTTGTATTGAAATTAATCAATCATATTAATCAATCAGCAAATATAATGTTCTTTCTTCCTATTTACCAATGATACATCTTAGAGAGAGTAAGAAAAGTAGATAAGCAATTTGTAATTCAGCTATTTGGTAGCGTATCAACCAGTAGATCACAAGCCTTTTTGGGGCTCTAAGATTTACTCACCAGCACATGCTCACTCATTACGCCTGAACTTCTTGTGTTGTTACTCATTTCAGTTTGCTGCCACTCATTTCACTTTGCCTTGGCCAGGAATTGGAACGGATGGCAAAAGACCCTTAAGCTTTATGTTTTCATCAAACATCTGTCCTGCTATATTTTGCGTAATTGGATGTTTATTGTCTATTCCTTTGTATACAGTGTTTCTTTTGTTTCTTTTTATTTATTTTTTACATGATGTTGTTCCGTGTGTTGTCATGTCATCAACTGAATGCCTTTGGCCAGGTTGTCACTGAACATAGGAATAGTACTCAGTTGAATTACATCCAGTATATCCTGAGCCAGCCACTTCATACTACAAAGCAGACATTAGTCAGCCAGTAGCACACAACATATTTCCTCACAACAAACAGGTTTCAGTGCAGCAGTAACTTCTGCCCAGAGACAATACAGTATTGAGACTGCTCAGTGAGACCATGTACACTCAGCTGTCCCACCATGACAGGCACTGATGCTTTGGGGTACAAGATTTGTGGGAGTTGGGGGTGACTGGTTAGTGGACTAAGCCTGAAGTGGACCAAGACAAAGTGGTGAAGTTCAACAAATACCACTTCTTTCCAACAAGATCTGGCAGTATTGTGGACCAGGTACATCTACCTTCGATAGCATTATGCCATTCAAGTTTCCCTTGACACTTATTAATAAGCCCTTTTCTGGACTAAAAAGCAATTTCAATGGTGACTGATATGCTTTTTCTAGTTCAGTTAGCGTTTCTTTGTTAAGATAGATCCTGCGCCAATAATCATCACGATTGGAAAACTGTGACCCCAGAGAGTGGGTGGAATGTGTAACAGAGGTGAGGTCTGAACCCACACAGCAAGCCATCTACAGGGAAATCCTGTGTACTGTGTGGGCCACGCCGGGGATTGTGGGTAATGTACAAAAAAGTAAGGAGGGGGAGAGACCCAAGCCAGAGAAAAGAAAATACAAAGAAGCGGAGGTGGAGCGAATAGGCCTCAGAAGGGCTTTCCTGCGTTAGAGGAACAACATTAGACACCATTTTGACAGCTTTATTTCAGCCTCAGTAACCACACAATGAGGTGTACACTTTTAATTTAATTCCCTCAAAAGTGGAGGTTCTTCAACTGGTTCTTTAGCTGGAATTCAGCAGAAATGCTTAGTACAACTTTATTTGGATAGTCAGTTGGTACAGACTATTAGTTACATTTCACTTAATTATTTTCCAATCATAACCCTGTACCTAAACTTAAAATAAATTCTTATTCTTGCCCTAAACATGAACCTTACTATACTGGAGCTCGAGGCCTAAACTTTTGTCGTAATTGTCATTTTAACCCTATATAACCCAACATACTGTATAGTTGTTGTTGTTGTTGAGTTTGTTAATGGTATCACCATCTGTACAGCTTCAATAGATAGACTGTCCAAATAATGTGTGAAAAAAGTTTATCATTCATACATTCTTACTCCATACACTTTAAAGTAAAAAGAAACAGACTGCCTACCAAGGCCTTGTGCCATAAATGTATTCTAATGTACTGTGGCATCGTGGTCCTGTACGCGCCTCGCCACCACCAAGCGAGGGCCTGCTGGCTCCACAGGTTCAGGGTCTCAGACAGCGTGTGCTAGGAGAGTGCAACAGAGGCGGGGATGGCTGCCAACCCCAACACGCGAGGCTGGCACCTCCACTCCACACCTGCCTCTTGTCAAAGCTAATAGGGTGAGGTTCAAAAGGAGAAGAGAGACAGGATTGTTTCAACGTGGTGTTTTGATCTGTGCTTGGTTTCTCTCTCAGTCGACTGTTGATGGAAATGGACGCCAACCTCACCCCTTGCTTGGCGAACGCCTGCCAGCAGCGACTCGCTGTTTCTGTTCCGTGCCCATGATTATTTAGTTGTTTTTGTTCTGTTACAGTTCTGCAGGGTTTTTAAAAACGCTTTCGTGTATTCGCACTACCTCGTTGCCCCACGTCTTTGCTGTCTCCCATAACAGTACCCAAAGAAATGCATTTGTTAAACTTCTTAAGTTTGTAGAGCCTCTGGTTGGGTTCGTTGCTGACGGTGATGAGTCCATGTATCACTGAGAGATTGATCAGCTAGTGGCCTGGTGCAGTCAACATGACCTGAAACTGAACACAAGACAAAACTGTGGAGGTGGTGGCTGACTTCAGGAAATGTCCCTCTCCCCCTTGAGATTGAGTGAGATGTTAGGTGGTGTCCTATTGAATCTTAGGGGAACCTGAGCCCTTGGACCATACCTTTCCAAAGTCCACCTGGTTTTGTTGTAGAGCCTGATGACTGCCATCTGATGACTCCTGCTGTCATTGCTCACAGCCCACGTGGTTGTCTCTTGTCCACCTGGTTGTATGGCTGATCTGGTTTCTGCCTAAAGATTCTGATGGCATCAGCCCATCAATATTTTTTTTAACCCACTGGTCATTTGAACATGTAAAGATATTGATGTGTCAATTTACTCTTATTATTTTCACCTAGCACAGCCAGAAGAGGTCTGGCCACAAGTTCAAGACTGGCCAACTCCTCTAGGTTGTTTCTTAGATACTGACTTAGATAGCCACTGTGTATCAATTTCTTGTTACTGGGGCTTTACAGAAGCTTTTTAATTTTTATACTTACATTGAATCGAATGGGATTCTTTCACTTGGATTTCTTAATTGACTTTATTGGGATACTAACAGTACCTCTTCCACTTGAACTGTTCAAGGTAGGGAGACTAAACCAATTTTGTTTCACATGTTTAGGCTATCCCCACATAAACGTGTTATGAACTATGAGATAACTGTGCACACATTTGCATAATTAGTGAAAATTAACCCTAAAACATTTTATCTCTTGAACCGTTTGAGCTATAAAGCCCAAAACAATTAAAGCCTTTAACCTATTTTATTTTTAAGAGTTAAAGGAAGCCTCAGCAACTTCTCTTGTAAAGTTCAAATTTGTTGTTGCTTGCTCTTTGGGGTTTTAGACTGGGTATCTGTAAAAGCACTTTGTGACCACTGCTGATGAACATTTTTCATTTTTTAATACATTTTATTGATTGTGTACCTCTTGTGGCCATGGAAAAACAAAAATTCTCCTAGTGAAATCCTGTTCGGGCTCTATGCATCAATCACAGATTCCATTCTCACTCCATCAACGTCTGGTTTAGGTCTGCATTTGCCTACTGCAGGGATGAACTGCAACACATTGTATGGTCTACAGAAAGGGTCATTGGCTGCCACTTGCCCTCTATCGAGGTCCTACATGACTGCAGGGCGAGGAAGCGTGCAGTCAAGATCATTGCTGACCCCTTCCACACCGGTCACCCACTGTTTAAAATATTATCCTCTGGCAGACGGAGGACAGGCAGGAGGTACAGGTCAATCATGACCCAGAAAAATAATACCATCTGAACAGTTTCTTTAACCCAGCTGAAACCTTCAGCAATACTAAAGACTACATTTACCACTTCAAGCCACTTTCAAATGGTTAATTGTTAACTAAATAGCTGCATTATCAGCAATTAAAAATGTTACTCTTCTCCCTTAATCTCGATAACATTGCATGTTCTGAAACTGTAAATATGTACATCAACTATAATCCAAGTAAATTATATACTCACTGCATATATCCCATTGTGTTATGCATTATATATAACTGGATGTCAACTTTGAGCATATTCTGTGAATTCTGTGACTAAATTTTCACTTGCAGCACCATGACAGAAAATAGAATTGTGAGTATGTGTAAATTCACTTAACTATTTAATGTGGTCTTGATTGTGAAGCATCTAAACCTGACTCTTGAAATAACACTTGGATGATTGTTGATTTAATCATCCTACTCAAATTCCAATAATAATATTATTGCCTAGAGCAGAAGTGTCAAACATCTGCCCACAAGGGGGTCCAATTTGGCCTGCAGCTGTTTTGACTAATATACTTTAAAATAACTAAAACCAAGTTGAAAGCGTGAAGAATTGAGAATGTATGCAGATCCCAGGAGGCTGGTGAGGGGAGAACAGGTGATAATTATTTCTAAAATAATGTCTGAGTTTAATCAAACACATGAAGGCGTGTGTGTGACGTATTTGACACCATTCATTCTGTTTCAATAATAATCTAAATTAAACAAGACAGAAACACAACAAAAAACAAAAAATGGATAGAAGACTAGTTTATCCAATTCAATTTGTTTGACAGTCCTGGCTTAAAGATTCAAAGGACATTCGCGGGGGGGGGTTTAGATCTTGTTAGATCTTAGTCAAATTTGGTAAATAAATTGTTTTAAATATTAATAGATATATTACATATACATTTAAAAAAATAAACCCCTTTCTTCCTCCCTCCCCAAAACCAATATTACCTCTGAGCCTCCCTGCCTTGTTTATTTGGCATTTACGTCATATTTTAAGTTCAGAAACACAAATCCCTTCCCTCTTCCCCTTTCCACACCATCCAGGAAAGGTTATTTCAGCACAAATCTCTGTTTATATCCATCATCATTTTTGTTCAGTTTTCCAGTTGTTATAGTTCAGAGAATCAAAATAAACACAAATCATTTACAATAATATGTTTTTTATAAAATATATTTGAATAATTTAAATAAATACTTTTGGGAGATCTTTCAAAGTAACCCCTGCAGTAGCTCTGAGGACCCCAGGGCCCCCCAGACCCCTGGTTGAATACTCCTTTAAGGAGTGTATTGATCTGCATAGGGTCACATTGAGGCCAAAGCCTCTGTGCATCCAATCACCCTTCAGAAATTTTACAATTACCACAGCGAATGATTTACTGCTGCACATGCCCACCAAACAGTGAATGTGGGTTGGTAAACTGTAACTGACCAAGATGGTGGCGTTAGCAGACGCTTTAGCACTGGTGTTAACTCATGCTGCCTTTCCGTTTATGTCCTATATTCACTCTCTCATTTCTCTCTCTCACTGTCTCTGTCTTCCTGGTCTCATTTTACCCCCTCAACATTTTTCCCATTTATATCATCCCCCTCTCTGACTTTCTTTTTCATATTCTTGTTGTTTCACCCACTACACTCTCTCTATGCCCCAGGTCCTCTCTTCCACCCTCCCATTCTCCTGTCTTCCACCTCTTCTGGGCATGAGGCAATAAATGCCTTCCAGCATAATATCCTGCAGGAGCCCTCAGGTCCCAACCTGTCAGTAACCCAGAGCCACGCTCCTCTATGGCCCAGTTTGAACCTGCCCTCTATTCCCCATGTGCAGAATAATTTTCCAAACTGGTTATTTGGCTGTTCTGATGAACAAACCATATCCAGAACCCTCATAGGGATCCATGCAGAACCCTTTCCACAAGGAACTAAAATAGGTTCTACCTGGAACCCAAAATGTTTTTTTAAATGGTACTCCAATGGGGTACCATTGAATAAGCCTTTTCTCTAAAAGTGTAGTACACTACTTTTAGCCAGGCCTGTATATCTCAATTAGACATATGGTGCCATTTGTGACAGACAGTGTGTGGCATAAAGTGCCAATCCACAGCCATATTCCTGCGTCACAGTCAAGTTATCACCCTCTTTTACGATCAGGGAAAGGGCAACAGTCTGGCAGGTCTGTCAACCAATTCGGCAGTTAAGGTCTGTTCTCAGTTTACTTCAGGAATATAGTAAAGGATTTTTGTTGCTGTTTGAATTTTAGCCACGTGGATCTGTTACAACTCAATGTTTTCCCAATAGACCTTCGTCAAATACATCAACTATAACATTTGATTCAGGAGTAACTATAATTAACTTATTTCATTAAAAAATAAGTCAGTTAAGCAGTTTTAATCTATCAATGGCACAGACCAACAAAATTAAAAACACAAAAGACATTGCCGATATACCATGGCTAAGTAGTGTATCCCAGCACTCTGCGATGCATTGTGCCCAAGAACAGCTCAGCTGTGGTATATTGGCCATATACCACTCCCCCTCATTCCTTATTGTGTAAGTGTACAGTACCAGTCAAAAATCTGGACACTGTAAGTACACTGTCCCTCATAGGCCTACCATACTAACATGCACTGTAAAATGTTGGACGTCCTGTTATTGCTCTAATATCCTATGTTGCCCTGCTGACAATTACAGCTATGGTACAGCCAACTGGCCTGGTGCAGCCGTCTAATGTTGCAGTGCCTTTTTATTCACACACTTTCTAAGGACATATTAGGTTTGTGTTGAATTGGTTCATGGACACGGTCCCTTGTCCATTGGTTCTGTTTGTACAGCCCTAGTGGGATATGGTGCCATCTGGTGCTATAATGTAGACTAAAACGTTTCACTCAAAATGATTCAAGACTGATGTGGAGTTAATTTAAAGTATGGTTCATAAAGAGTATTAGTTGGTAATAGATCATTTGTTTTTTTAACTTTTTTTCCACCCGTTCTCAGTTTTGGCATTTGCAATTGTATCTATGGCCCTGTCTTATCACATCAACTCCCAATGAATTCAGGAGAGTTGAAGATCGCAGCAAACCTCCTCGTTGCAAAGCCATTCTATTTTTTCCAAACTGTTCTCCCAATAAGGAAGTCAAATTGGCCAATGTGTCAGGGCATGCTCACTCACCTGATGACCTGTTAACTATACCGGTGCCTGATGACCTGTTAGCTATACCGGTGCCTGAGGGAGTTGCTAGAGTACAGTGACACCAGAAAATCCCTGCTGATAATACCTCCCCGAACCCTGGGTGATGCTGGGGAATTTGCATCACCTATTGTTTTTTCCGGTAACTTGTCAGCTTGAGGCACAGTCAAGGTCAGCTTAGTGCAATGAAAACATGCCTTAGACTACTGCACCATCTAAGAGGCTGTTTGTTACCAAATTCTGTGTTGTTCATCTTAAGGACTTCTATTATAGTGATGAAAAGTTACAAGTTGATAGTCCATTGTGGTAAGATTTCATTTTATACCATGGGCCCATGGAATTTTGTTTTTGCATATTTGGAAGTCCTTTTTGCATATTTAGAAATCAATTGTGATAATTTATCTACAAGAGTGTGGCCATCACTGATTGCATACATGAGAATAAAGTGTTTATGATTATTTTAAGCATTACCAAGGCATTCATTTATTGCAGTGCATAGAATGTACTGTTAACAATGTTTATTCAGAAAGCTTTTACAGAAAATGTTTGTATTTACATATATGTTCAGTAGTCAGCACCTGGGATTTTAAATGTTTATTGAAGTCCTTATATTTAAATATAAATGTTTACTGCCCAATATATTTATTGTTGTATCTGTATTTTATCATATCTTCTTAACTCATAGACACATACACAGAAATGACGGATGACACTAACAGCCTGGTGAACGCCTCTGTTGAGTCTGGGCTGAGGATCCTCTATGGCTAGGTGTGTGGGGAGGGCATGTCATCCTCTAGGGCTAGGTGTGTGGGGAGGGCATGTCATCCTCTAGGGCTAGGTGTGTGGGGAGGGCATGTCATCCTCTAGGGCTAGGTGTGTGGGGAGGGCATGTCATCCTCTAGGGCTAGGTGTGTGGGGAGGGCATGTCATCCTCTAGGCCTAGGTGTGTGGGGAGGGCATGTCATCCTGATTACCGCCATAGCACCAGTATAAACATGTGGTAGCATGAATACCCTCCTCTTACAGTTCAGCTCTCCTGTGATATCCTGTTACTGCGGTCAACGGCACAGACGTCATGAAAACCTCTCTACTGCAGGTGTTGGGTTGCCATTGTGCGAGCGGCGGCAGGGCGGCGGCTTGATCTATTCTACCTGCTTCATCTGGCCGCAATCAGAGTAGCGCGTACACCATGTCATCCCCTCCAGGTATAGGTATGATTGAAGCATCCGGGTACGTTAACCCCCCTCCACTCCCCTCGCCCCTCAATATACTCCCACACACTCTCAGGGTTTGGGATTTACTACTGTTTTTATAGAGTCTGCTTCACGCATTTTTTTTAAAGGCAGTATTGGCTCTTATATATGATGAGTGCGCCACATGAAGCTTGTCATCTGATTGGTTGCTCAAGTTGGATGCCTCCATGGGCATGACATCATCACATTGTTTTACTCATAGTTCCCTGTGTTTTTGCGTCAGCAAAAACATTTGTTTACTGTCTGACACTTTTAAAATCTGCCTAATTAAGGCACTCATGTACTGCATGGCAAAAATGCCCAGTTTTGCTGTGTTTCCTCCAAGATAAAAGTTCTGTCACATCCAGCTGTTTGAGCTACAATATTATGCTCATCTGTATTATGTTCACTCAATATGAAAGGAAAAACCAGAGGAATATTTTGGTGGTCAGTGTTTATAGCCAGAGATAAAGACGAATTAGAACACACACGTCAGCGGCTGTATTCTAAAACAGGTATTCACATAAATGACTGCCAAGACTAAACGGTTGGAGCCAGACACGTGCACAGGTAAGGCTCAACCTGTGCAGAGCACATCCCCTTTGCTATCTAGTGCCCTTTCCAGTTGACATGTGCCTGTCCACCTTGGTGACATGCGTTGCGCACACCGATGGGCATGGGTCGTCCATCTTTTAACACGCATCACTCACTCCGATGGGCATGCATCATCCGTTTTTTTATATGCGTCACTCACTTCAACACATCGTCCATCCGTGTGAGCCGACAACTCCGCCCACTTTTTCAGATTCAGCACATGCCCCTTGGCAGGTCTGTACACGGTACTGGTTGGGGCTACAAACGAATAAATGCCCTCCCAGATTCAATCAATCAAATTAACTTTATGAAGCCCTTTTTACATCAGCTGTTGTCACAAAGTGCTTTTACAGAAACCCAGCCTGAAACTCCAAAGTGCGAGCAAATACAAAAAAATAAGAAAAAAACATTTATAATACAGAAATGTCGACCAGAGAAGAGCTCTAATCAGCTAATTAACTCAAAACACCTGCAAAGGTTTCCAAAGTATGTTAATTTACGCACTCAATACTTGGTCGGGCTCCTTTTGAACGAATTACTGCATGAATGCGGCGTGGCATGGAGGCAATCAGCCTGTAGCACTGCTGAGGTGTTATGGAAGCCCAAGTTGCTTTGATAGTGGCCTTCAGCTCATCTGTGTTGTTGGGCCTGGTGCATCTCATTTTCCTCTTAACAATACCCTATAAATTCACTATGGGGTTCAGGTCAGGCGAGTTGGCTGGCCAATCAAGCACAGTAATACCATGGCCAGCAAACCAGTTACCAGTCGTTTTGGCACTGTGGGCAGATGCCAAGTCCTGCTGGAAAAGGAAATCTGCATCTCCATAAAGATTGTCAGCAGATGGAAGCATGAAGTGCTCTAAAATCTCCTGGTAGACGGCTGCATTGACTCTGGACTTGATAAAACACAGTGGACCAACACAAGCAGATGACATGGCACCCCAAATCATCACTGACTGTGGAAACTTCACACTGGACTTCTAGCAACTTTGATTCTGTGCCTCTCCACTCTTCCTCCAAACTCTGGGACCTTGATTTCCAAATGAAATGCTAAATTTACTTTAATCTGAAAAGAGGACTTTGGACCACTTTTTCTCCTTCACCTAGGTATGAAGCGTCTGTCGTTGTCTCTGGTTCGGGAGTGGCTTGGCACTAGGACTGCGACACTTGTGCCCATTTCCTGGACCCGTCTGTGCGTGATGACTCTTGATGCACTGACTCCAGTCTCAGTCCACTCCTTATAAAGCTCCCCCAAGTTATTGAATCGGCTTTGCTTGACAATCCTCTCAAGGCTGCGGTCATCCCTGTTGCTTGTGCACCTTTTCCTACCACACTATTCCCTTTCAGGCAACTTTCCATGAATATGCTTTGATACAGCATTCTGCAAACAGCCAGCCCTTTCAGCAATGACCTGTGGCTTACCCTCCTCCTGGAGGGTGTCAATGAGTGTCTTCTGGACAACTGTCAAGTCAGCAGTCTTCCCCATTATTGTGGTTGTGTGCACTGAAGGCTCAGGGAGTGAATTAGCTGATTAGAGCTCTTCTCAGGTTGACATTTCTGTATTGTATATTTTTTATTCTAATATTTTGAGAGACTGGATTTTTGATTCCCATGAGCTGTAAGCCGTAATCATCAAGATTGAAACAAAAAAGGCTTGAAATGTTTCACTTTATGTGTAATGAATCTAGAATATATGAAGGTGTCATTTTATGATTTGAATTATGGAAAAAAATGAACTTTTCCACAATATTCAAATTTTGTGAGATGCAGATTTCTGTAGTTTTCAGCTGTGCTAAGATAATTGCAAAAGGGTTTTCTAATGATCAATTAGCCTTTTAAAATGATAGACTTGGATTAACAAACACAATGTGTCATTGGAACACAGGACTGATGGTTGCTGATAATGGACCTCTGTATGCCTCTGTAGATATTCAATTCAAAATCAGTTTCCAGCTACAATAGTCATTTACAACATTTACAACAATGTCTACACTGTATTTCTGATTAATTTGATGCTATTTCAATGGACAAAAAATGTGTATGTGAGCCCAAACCTTTGAATGGTAGTGTATGGGCACATTACCTTTTGGACCACATCCATGTTTTTGCATGTTCAGATGATCAGCAGGTCAGTAATTGCAGATGGGCTGTCTCCAGAGTTTTTTAGGCAGAATTCAGATCAGGTGCACAACCAGGTGGACAAGGACGACCCTGGGCTATGGGCACTAACAGCAGGAACCATCAGGGAGCAACAAGATCTGCAAAAGAACCAGAATGGCTTCAGACAGGGACAGCTATGAGTCGTCAGGGCAGGGAGTCCTGAGGCCTGGTCCAGGGGCTCATGTCCCCATAAGGTTCAACTGGACACCAGAAACGTTTGATAATTCAGCAATTGTGACTGTGAGTGGATACTGACCCTGGTCCCCTGACACAATACTATAGCAACATTAAAACTAGGGACAGAGACAGGGGGATCCAGAGACATTGTGACCCTCTCTGAAGATAACACAGGACAGGGCCAACCAGACAGGAAGTCAATCCACCCACTTTGCCAAGCACCAGAACAAAGGGATACCAATCAACCTCAACCACCCAAGTACTATGATGAGATCTAAAACAGGACTGGAGCATTTCGTCAATGTTATTTGTTTTCAGGAATGCAATGAGTTGCTGGGAAACACCTTTTAAGAACAATATTTAGATGAACGTGAGGTTCGATATTGGACGATGCCTTCAGGGCTCGGAAATTGTCTGTGTACCAGGGTGCAAGTAATTGTTGTGTATTCCTTTTGTTTTTAGTAGTGCAACTTTATTATAAGTTATTATGCAGGGTTAGGTTTAGATACAAGGTTAGATTGTTTTATTTTTATTTAGATTTATTTACTCTTTCATTGTTAGGTTGGCTAAAACCTCAAAAGACAGAAACACAGTTACTGTATTTGCTTGAGTGTAAATTGATATTATGTGTCATGAATATTAGCAACACCTCCCCCTTTGTGGAATGCATAGGGAATATGGTCACTAGTGTAACCAGGAGAGGCCTCATTAAATGAAGTCTCAGAAACAAGAGTATGTTTAACATTGTTGTACGAAGCCCCCATCTAAAGATAAGCACAGTTGCTGTAAAATGGATATGGAGGTAATTAGTGCCAATAAATTAAAAAACAAAATATGTTTGGGTCGGAAATAGGATAAGCTCAGCAAAACAAACCCCCAACTGTTTTAAGACACAATAACAATAAAAGCAATTTTCCTGTAATCACCAACAATAAAAAAGGTTTTGAGAGCTAAACAGGTCCTTTGGTATATCCAGCTTAAAACAATTACATGTTACTTTAGTAAAAATGACAAATTAAGGGGAAAAGAATGGCAAAGACGTCTTACTGTAGACCCTGTAGGAGAGGAAGAAGTAAAACAAGTTGAGGGACTCTGCTCCTATTTCTACCAACTCCAAATTAAGTGCAAAACTTTGACTGAGAACACATTCTCACTTACAATGACCTGGGAGCAATTAGGGCTAACTGCCTTGCTTAGGGACACAACCACCAACTTTTTTACTTTGCCGGCTTGGGGATTCGATGTATCAACCTTCCTTTTACTGTCAGACACTCTAACCGCTAGACTACAACCGTATATCTCATTGGCTAAAACCTTCCCAGCTGCTGCTGCTGCCTGCTGCTTCCTGCCTTCTGCTTGAGTAGACGCTGGCTGTGTTTGAGAGCATCAAAACAACTGCAGGCAACTGTGACTGATCTACAACTTACCTTATAAACCAAATAACGACTCACTAGTATTTGCAGATTTGCACCATTTGCCCATGATACATTATGGTTTTTATCCTAACAAACACACCCATTCATTCCAATCCCAATATCTTGTCAGTGTAAAAAGACCATCTTGTGTCCAGAAATAATCTATACAACAGACACTGTTTCTGAACATCTGAGAGGATTAGAAAGGCAAAATAAATATGATGACCTTCATCTGTCCTTCTGATAAAAAAAAATATAACAATGATGAAGCACAGCGCTTTGAGCAGCACTCAATTTTTCTTAAACTAACTCCTTGTAAATGGTTAAGTGTGAATTTGAATGTAAATCGATAAGTGTGCACAAACTTTTGACTAGTTCTGTACAATTCCAACATATCAGAAATCTCTAAAATCCTTTCCCCAAAACTGCTCATGTTTGCTTAGATGATATGGAACCATACTGGAGTAGCGGATGCAGGGTTGTTGCCAGGTCGTCCTATTGAGATGCAGAGTTCAGTGAAGAGCTGACCCTCCACCAGTCCAACTGCACCAAGGGTGTGATGGTCTCCTACTTGGCGTGGAATGACACTCATGAATAATTCATGCAGCATGGGGTACACCTGCCACCACTGAATTATAGATACAATGTGGAGCCCGAGCATATGGTAACAGTCCAGCATGTGTTTTAATGGAAAACTCCCTATGATGAAAATAATGGTTTGATGCCACATGGCAGAACACATACAGAACATATCTGCAATTTTGAGGGTAGTTTAAAGGATGTTGAATGGAAGTAACTAATATACGGGGAATACTCTACTGTATCAACAATATACAGGGAATACTCTACTGTATCAACAATATACAGGGAATACTCTACAGTATCAACAATATACAGGGAATAATCTACTGTATCAACAATATACAGGGAATAATATACTGTATCAACAATATACAGGGAATACTCTACTGTATCAAAAAAATTACAGGGAATACTCTACTGTATCAACAGTATACAGGGAACACTCTACCAACAATATGCAAGGAATACTCTGCTGTCCAACAGCAAGAACAGAGGTGTAATGGAGAGTAAACACATGGAATCACATGGAAACAAAAATTACTACTGTTTGAGCACCTTTTCTATTATGAGCAAGAATAATTTTGGAATACAATGTACAAACAATGTGACAAGTATTACTTTATTAAGCCACAAACAGTGGTCAGCGTTAATCTACCTATTTTATTTGACATCACTGGGCAAGCAAGCATTAGATAACTGCATGTCATGAAGCTGCATGACACTGGATGAAAGTATGTGAACCAATCTGAATGGGTATGGATCAGGAAAAGCCAGGGTAGGGTTCAATTCATGAAGTACACTTACATCTCATATCCCACACAAAGTATTTGCGAAGAAGGACCTGCCAATATTTGCATTTCAGTGTACATTCTGAATTAGCTGAACTGTTAAAGGCTCACAATGTTCTCACAATGGTAGCTTGCAGTGTGATGGCACTAGTCTTTTTGCTTTTTTTCCCAATCCCTAACTCAGGTCTGCTTGAATACCAGCGTCTTTAAAGAGAAGGGATTTTCTTCTGGGCCAGTTGAGCAGAAGGCCCAGTCCACCGGGGACCACTTCGATCTCAGCCTTTCTTCTGAGGATTATCCTCTTATCAGCAGTGCAAAAGCTGGGCTAAGAACTGACAGTAATTAGCCTATCTTTAATTAACGAGTACCTTGCTCCAAACCATTCTCATCTCACACGTTCACTCCATCTTGGTAGAGTACGCTCTTGCAATCAGGCTTGTTTTCGGTTGTGTTTTTTTGTGGGTGGCTCAGCTCTGCCCAAGTAAAAGGTGAGTGATCTGAATAGGGTGAAGTTGACATTCATTGAAAGTTGCATCATACGGAATCTACACCGCAGGTTTCAAAGGGAATCCTCTCGCCCACAACTGTTCCATGGTTACTCACTGTATGTGTGTTTGCGTGTGGGTGAATGTTTTTTAAGTACCAAAACTTCAGCTCACATCTACCAGAGTAAAAGGTGAGTTATCAGAATAGGTCTTAACTGACTTCAGATTAACTGAAAGTTGCATCACACGGAACCCCCTCACACATATTTACACCGCAGGTTTCAAAGGGAATCCTCTCGCCCACCATTGTTCCATGGCGACTCACTATGTGCGTGTGTTTGTTTAGTATTTGTGTGGGTAGGTGTGTGAACAGTGTTTTGTGTACTTAAATTGTACTACCAGTCAGTCAATGATCATTTTTATGGCTATTGATACTTGTTAATACCTGACAGTGGAAACAAGTGGAGGGTAAGGTTTAGGTGGGTGAGTGGTGGAAGGAAACACCAAAAAACCCCTCTGCAGTTTATAGCATGCCGAACAGAACTGAATCAGCCCTGTTGCTCTCACAACCACATCTCTGTCACACAACTATATAGCCAGACTCTCTGCAGTTTTTATGTACTTAAAAAAAGAAAATAATTTTGAACTTGTCTTTCTTAGTTGCCATGACTGTGATACGTTATTGTTTATGTATGAAAGTGTCTGCTAGGATAGTAAAATTTCAAATGTCTGTAGCTCTGTGTTTTGCAATGACCCACTCGTTTTGCACACATAGACAGTGGGTTAATTACTTGGCTAATAGAATCAAAGAGCATGGGGTCAGCTGAAGGCAAGTGTGAAAGCACGGTGACGGTTCCAGATGAAAAAGATGGAGGGGAGAGAGGCAAGGAGTGGACAGTGCTGCGCTGCCCGTGTGCCTGCCAAATGTAAAGGCTGGGGGTGTGGGGTAGGCCAGAGCATGCATACATTAGCAAGCCCCGGCACACTAATTGCTTCTCACTTGGACAAATCTCGAGCAAATCACGGCCGCGCCGGCAGCGCTGCTGGAGCCCCCGGGGACAGGAGATGGCAGGCAGGCGAACAGAGGAGGGGAATGAAGGAGGAAGAGATGGGGTGCGGAGTGCGGAGTGGAGCTTGTGCACCAGAGGCGCCTACAAGCAGGATAAAGGGGGGATGGAGAGGGGGGTGCTCCCCTGAGAGAGTGGAGAGAAGAAAAAAAAAATACTTCAAGAGCACCTCTCTCTCTCTCTCCTCATCCACAGTCCAGGCAGCATGCCCCTCCATTCCCCCTAACCACTAACAACCCCTATCCTCAAAACCCCCACCACTTATTCAACCCTTCCACCACCCCTCTGCCCCAACGATCCTCCCCACAAACTCTCAGATCTCTGCTCTGCCCCCAAGCTAGCCCTTCCTCTCTCTCTCCATTGCTCCTCTGAAAAGAGCGAAGAGGGGAAGAAAGATGAAACTCTACAAAGAGGGAAAGAAATCAATAACACAGATGGATAGCCGGATAACAGGGTCCGGCATGCTCCGGCAGTGAGGCAATCCAGAGTGTGCCCACACAACTTCCACATAGGCGGTAAGACAAGGGTAAAAGAGAAAAACAAGGCGCTGTTTGTAAGATGATGGTGTGCTAAGGAAGCCTGCATATATAACAAACACACACAAGTCTCCAATCAACCTAATTGTTGAGAATACTGAGGGGTAATATATTTTGTGCACATATACTTATTGGCCAGTATCTGTATCTTTCTATATGTTCCTTTTTTGACAGAGCCCACATTCACCACACGGTAATGGTACATTTGTCAGGTCCTAGCAAAAAGTAAACATAATTTGACTTACATCCCATGCCAAAAATTACATAATAATTTTCTTTGGATTTGGCTGCATTGAAATAGCCTTTATTTATGCCTTTTTTGGAGTTGGATCTCTGGCGCCATCTATAGACAATGCGGTGTTTGATTACAGATCCTTCTGGGCCTAGTTTTGGGTTACAGCCTCAGCTAAGACTATTTTTATGAGATGTATACTGTATGGCTAAGATATTACCTCCTGTTTCTTTTAAATGATAAAGAGAACAAAATCTAATATGTCAACAGAATTGAGACAACCCAGTCATTATGATTAACCTGTTCAAATATTTAGTTATATGACTATTATTATATGACTATAACAAAACGCACCCCAAAAGAAATTCTGTCAACATAAGGCTGGTTCCATTGACACAGATAAAGCCTAGTCCTGGCCTAAACAATCAAGCTCAATGGAAATTGCTACTTGTGGAGGGCTTACTGGGCTGAAAATTATAGCCAATAGCTTGATTTTCAAATCCACAACAGCCTGTGTATTCCTCCATCACTTGAAAGCGATGCCTGTATCTGAGTTACATGCAGAGCTTTATCCTAATTTATCTGAGACTGTCAACGCAAAAAAACCACACGCAAATAGAAAATCATCAGGATGATGCCGAAAATAAACATAACATAAATAACATCTTTCCTTAATACCCTTTACATTATAATTAGCATTTTCCTGCATTTGTATGTTGGAAATACTACAAATAGCACCTTTAATACCTTCAAAAACAAAAGGAAAACACTGCACCCTGCTAGTAATGCTTCCAAGTGATTTATTATAAACAGGTTTTGACCCTCAGGTCTTCAAAAGGCATTCATGCAGAAATTGTTATCTTTTTGTTGGGTGGCATATTCTCCTTTAACTCCAACGCCTACAA
>JACXGI010003906.1:0-14980 GCA_016801175.1 Esox masquinongy
TGATTGTAGAGCCAGCTGTGCCCTCAGCTCGACCTTCTCTTCAGTCAGCCGCTTGATCTTCTCCAAATGTTCTGAAAGTAAAGACAGACAGTTAATTATTCAGTCCTAAATATCTGGTTATTTTACAATCAGAACTCAAATCGCAGTGTCCGCCAAAATGTTCATTCTTACCTTCATGTGCAGAGCTAAAACTTCCCCCTACCTCTGCCTTCTTGCCCTTAAAAATAAATTGAAATTGACAAATAAAATTGGAAGCAACATGCTTTAGTAACAAGTTAAGCATCTGGGTTAAGTGAATGAACCCACACTTACCTATGTAGCAATCCTCTACATGGTGGCGTGGAGTACCTCTCTGGTGCCTTGGAGTACTGTGCTTGCTCCATCCTAAAAATAAACAAAAAATTTGGTGAACAGGTAAATATGGTGAAACCAAGTAAACATTGCAGCAATTACGAGATCAACATGCAATTCACATACCTCCAGGGCTGCAATCCACAGGGTGTTGTGGTGTAGATGTGCGTCCTTGGGGTGGTAGGGGCCCACGCTGGAACGATTTTTGCTCCTCTGGCGATACACACGTCCAGTCTCTCACGTGTCTAGGAAAAGTTAAGGTTTTGTAAGCAATTACCCTGCAAAACATATTTTCATTCCAAGTTTCAAATTGTTAATACATTTTCAAATTCACCTTGCATGCTTGATGAGCTTATAAGGGACAGCCTCCCAGGTGTCTTCAGGTGGTGAACAAGTTCTGGCAAACTTGTCGTGGCTGAAGGACTTCCTGCTGGTGATACTGTGTGGTGGCCAGTATCAAAGTCCCCCTTTGAGCCACAGGCGTGGAACTACTGCCACACAGTCATCCTCCTTCGGGAACAAAACTACAGAAAACGTCATCACCTGAAAGCAATGTTAAGAAAAGAGGTCTAAAAAACCGCCAGCATAAGACACACACAGGCTAGCTAAGAACAATGTGGATACACAAAGACACCTCAGTAACGGAATTGTAACAAGTGCAGGTTTAGCTCGTTTTAGTGCAGGTTTTAGAAACAAAGGTTACTGTAGGTATTTCATCTCAGGCCAACGCAGTTTTTTTCAAGCTCAGTTTCTATAACTTGTTTTCCCGACAATGGTTGAGAACTTGCTTTCAGCTACCAGTGACTTGACTAAAGAATTTGAATGTTAATTGAATATTGCAAACAGTCCTTGTTTAATACAAAACAGACATTACGTTCTTACTCAGTAACCTAATAACACTTAACGCTAGTTATTTATAATAGCGCAGAACAGAACTCACCATAGCTATGTAGGTGACTCGGCGTTCAACAATTTTCAGTCCGATGTCCAAAAAAATCTTGATCTTCGTTTGTTTCGGGAGTTCATCAAATTGTAGTAAAACAATGTCATAATCTATATGTTGTACTGTCCATTTCAGAGCATATAGCTAATACCTTACACACTTTGAACAAGAGTTGTTCCTGAACGAAAGAAGTCACTAAAATGATCCTAGTAGTTTTCACGGTACTACAGCGTGGGATTCCGTACCTTTCAAAATGGTGATTGTCTTGCCTTACACATATGCAATTCACATTCGCTATAGTGCCATCTACGGACACGGCGGTGTTTAAACACAGTAAAGAACTGTCCCCCATGTAGCATTAAAGTCGAGGCTATAGGCGAGCAGTTGAGCCGGTACCATGCAGTGGAAAATGGCCATTAGTTCAGGAAAATATTATGGTAAGCAATGGCGAGAGACGGCTGTTTCTCTGTGTTTACTGTACATGTCTACACAAAGGTCCTTTACACAAGCAATAGTGCAATAGTCAAAGTCTATTTGATTTGTAAACTACCAATGTTGACCAAAATTCTGTACACTAAGATTTAACAATATTAAAATAAAATTAATACAAATAATCAATACAAGAATAAAACGGGTACAATAGCATCTCTGCTGGAAGAAAATGGCAACACAAGCAGATACAGCAGATCACAGCGCACACCCTCTCTTCGGCGGCTAGCCGCCAGCGTAAAGCAGTCGGGCCGCTGGTGGTTCACTGAAAATTTAAAAATCACACCTCTCATGGCCATCTGCCCCATGGCTATAAAAGAGGTTGTCACACTCTGCTCAGCCTCCCTTTTTTCTTCACGAGAAAAGTTTAGTATGCAATCTACGGTGACTTTTAGTATGCAAGCTACAGCTCCGTCCACCTCCGGAACTGTTCTCCCTTGCTCGGTTGAGCGGGTGCGGAGTTGTTTCGACTCTTCCTCTTCGGAGGAGGAGGTCGCCCCCCAAAGGACAGGAGTGTTGACCCCCCGGCAGTGAAGGAGGACTTCTTTGCTGCCATCTCCGCTGCTGCACGGCGCCAGCGCATTCCGATGCCGGTGCCCACGCTGGAGGAGGGGGAGGATCTCTTTGAGGCTGCCCGCTGGACGCGGGCTCACCGTCCGATGCCGACTGCGGCGTCGAAGGTCGCTTCACTACACAAATACGCGGAGGAAGCGTGGGGGTCCCCCTTCATGACCCGGGGTACGGTTAAGTCCTACCTCGCCTTCACCACGGTGGAGGGACGGCTGGAGACTTTAAGTAGGGGCATTCCACCCCTAGAACCCGCCCTGGCGACTTCCCTGGTCCCGGCCCTGAGCATCTGTACTGTCCGTGAAGGACCGTGTCTCCGCCAGCCTGGCGGAGAAGCAGTACGCCCTGTCTGTGCAGTCCCTGGCGGCCCGCAACAACGTGGCACCTAGTTATCCCCGGCTGAGGTGGGTGAGGTGGCTAGGGCTTCGGCGGCCATTCTGAAACACATCCAGGCGAACTCCCTCTCGGCCGGCCAGGTGATGGCCACGTCGGTAGTGCAGGGCAGGCCCCTGTGGCTGGCACTGACCTCCCTGAAGGAGCAGATGCCGTTCCTCAACGCCCCATTGCAGGAGGACGCGCTCTTCTGCACCACGGTCACGGAGGCCCTGGTGTGCCAGAAAAAGGACAGGGAGGAGCGTCTCCGGCTGGGTCCTCTTCTGCCGGTTTCTGCTTCCTCTTCGGCGTCCACTTCCCCCCCTGAGTCTTCAGGTTCACGGAGACCTGGGGGTTGGCTGCGTCGCCGTGTGCAACATCGCCGTGCCAGGTCGACGGGCGCATCGGAACCAGATGCGGCTCAACCAGTGCAGCGTGAGATGAGGGAACCTCGCCCCCGGAGGTCGTCCCCTCCTCCTCCTCCTTCCCGCCGGCAGAATGAGGGGGGCCGGAAGGTCCCGCCGTCCAAGAAATACCATACCTGACTCTTTGGGGGGGAGTGTCCCTCGGATGCTTCCCCACCCTGTGTGCGTTTGGTGGGGAGCTCCTCTGTTGTGGTAAATAAAGCTGTGTGTGCACCTTATTTATCAGTGAGTAAGCCTTCATTGCAGACGGCTGTTGCATGCCTGGGTAGGTTTAGTGAGCGGTCTTCCTGCCCTCAGTCTCTGACTGAGGGCGGTGGTTTCCGACTCCATAAGCCTATGGCTCCCCCTACTGCCGCCGCTGGGGTGGCTGGCGGGGGTGGGAGCTCGGGCAGGGTTCTGTTGGGTGAGGAGGAGTTTTCCGCTTGCCCCACTGAGGTCTCAGGCCAGCTGTACTTGGCTGCGCCACCTGCAGGAGCCTCTATCTCCATGGTTACAGCTGTAACCGATGGGGAGATGGACAGCTCGGCCCAGGTGACGCATGCATCTTCCTCTCCCTTTCGGGTTGGCCCCACCTTGGGCGGGGTGGCTGTTTACAAACGGCCCCCCCGCGGCGGTCGGGGCCGAGGAAGCGTACGGTCAATGGCTGGCTACAGCTCCCCAGCTGCGTGCTCGCCCGCTCTCTCTGTTTTATTCAGAATGGCGTCGGCTGTGCACACTACCGGACTGGTTGGACAAGACACTGAGGAAGGGTTATGCGCTGCAGTTCCACTGCCCGCCTCCCCCTTTCTCGGGGGTTGTAGAAACAGTAATGGTGTCTCCGGTGAAGGTCGCTGCCCTGCAGGAGGAGATTGCGGACCTTCTAGAGAAGGAGGCAGTGTGTCTAGTCCCGTATGAGCAGAGGGAGAAGGGGCTGTACTCCCCTTACTTCCTGGTGCCCAAGAAAACGGGAGGCATGAGGCCGATTCTCGACCTGCGCGTTTTGAATGAATGCGTGACGAAGAGGCCATTTCGCATGCTCGCGACGAAATGTCTCTTGGAGTGCGTGCACCCTGGGGATTTTTGTGTCAGCATCGATCTGAAGGACGCTTACTTCCATGTTCCAATACTGCCTCGCCCCAGGAAGTTCCTGAGGTTTGCCTTTCAGGGCCGGGTGTACGAGTACACGCGGATTCCGTTCGGATACGCGTTGGCCCCCCGCACTTTCACCAAGTGCGTGGAGGCGGTGTTGGGACCGCTGAGGAGTCAGGGGGTCAGAGTTCTGGCCTACTTAGACGACCTTTTGGTTCTGGCGCACTCGGCGGAACAGGCCCGGGTTCATACGTTCAGGTTGGTGACTCAGCTCACTCGCCTGGGGTTTGCGGTGAACTGGAAAAAGAGCGCTCCTCAGCCCAATCAACTGGTGGTATTTCTGGGGCTCCAGTTATCCACAGTGTCTATGAGGGCGCGCGTGTCCGAGGCGCAGAGAGAGGCAACTCTGCGTGCCCTGGCCCACGTCCGACCGTTGCGCACAGTGTCGGTGTAGGCAGTCATGTCGCTGTTGGGCTTGATGTCTTCAGCCACGCGGTGGTTCCGCTGGGCCTGCTGCACATGCGGGGCCTTCAACACTGGTTCGCACCTCTCCGGTTAGATCTGGTGCGTCACCGGCGACGGTTGGTCATGGTCCCGAGCTCTCTGGAGTCGGACATAGCGTACTGGAGAGACCCGCGCACTCTACCATGTGGGGTTCCCATGGGCAGAGTGTTGGTTTGGGTCCCGGTGTTTACGGATGCGTCCCTGACGTGCTGGGGCGGGACGTGCCAGTCGTACTCAGTCAGAGGGGTGTGGTCTCCGTCCACATCAACTGGCTGGAATTGGACGCAATCAGACGCGTGCTGCTGCACTTCGCACCGACCATGTGGGGTCGAGACGTGTTGGTGTGGTCAGACAATCGCACGGCGGTTGCTTACGTAAACAGGCAGGGCGGGGTCAGGTCTCTGCCCCTCCACCTGTTGAAGGTGCAGATCTGGAAATGCCCACCTTGGGGCCACCGTGACGCACAAAGAGTTGGGGCGTGGTCCGCATCGCGGCCGTGCGCTGCACATACTGTGCCAAAGCGTGCACCGGACACAGACGATGCAACCGCTCCTCTCTCTCTCCCGCATGGGGAGGGGGAGAAAACGCCCACAATGCTATTTTCATGGAACGAAACGACGACTTGATCACCTTAGGCAGAAAGGCTGGGTTAGGAAGCAACACAGCCCTGCTGCCATTGCCAACAGCGTCTGTCTCACTGGTTGTGTGAGGCGATTGATCTGGTCTACAAGTCACGTGGCACTCCTACGCCTAGGGGGTTTGGGGCCCATTCCACACGTGGGGTGGTGGCCTCAGCTGCCCTGTTCAGGGGCGTGGGGGTGGAGGACATCTGTGCCGCTGCGTCTTTGGGGACGCCGTCGCCTTTTGTCCGGTTTTACTTGCGTGACATGGCTGCGGGTACGCTGGCTCACTCTGTGCTCAGTGTGGCTGAGGCTGGAGTGTGAGTTAGGTCCGTTGAGCTGCTGGGACGGTGCATTTGACATTGTTCCGTCCGTTGCTCCGGTTTGCCTGAGCGGTTTTGGGTCAGACGCTCGCATTGTGTATGCTTGAGCGTCTGCTTGTGCACCGAGTCCGGGTCTCGACATGTTTTTGGGCTGGCCTCAGACGCTCCGATTCAGTTTTTTACCGATTGAAGAGGTACCGGTTGGGTTGGTGCCGTGTGTGCATTCGTTTGGGGCTGTTTATCAGTGCGCAAACATATGTGACTGGAGTGAGCGGGATGGAAGCGGCTCGGTGTCGTGGTTAGTATTCCATGCCTGAGCCGTCCTGTTGGGCACTTATCTCGTTGGTGAGGTAGGAGACCGGCTGGGAGTACATCTTGGGCTCGCTTGCTTTGCCCTAAACCAATAGGAGCGAAGCCCCTATGGGCAAAGCTTCACGATATAGAACAATAGTTACTTTCGTAACTCCAGTTCTATGAGTGGAGCGTCGCCCATAGGGTTCATACCCTGACTGGTCTCTGACTGCTTTTCTCGTGAAGAAAGGTATGTCGGGAGACTGAGCAGAGTGTGACAACCTCTTTTATAGCCATGGGGAAGATGGCCATGAGAGGTGTGATTTGCATTATTAAATTTTCAGTGACTGCCTATTGGCAGAGGGGTAAACCACTAGGAGCGAAGCCCCTATGGGCGACGCTCCACTCATAGAACTGGAGTTACAAAAGTAACTATCGAAAGCTGCATGAGATGCCAATTAGCTTATGCAAATTGAGATCAGGAGAAAAGCGGCAAAAGCTGGTGGCCCGCTGGCTGTACGACATTATAGCCTCCTGCGGCCCGCCAGCAGCAAAACGCCAGCGGGCCACCATCGATTGCTCACTGGGTTGGTGCCAAGACCCGGTCTTTAGGACTTAGGGCGGAGTTTGTGGATTGACGCGTTACGTGGTGTGGAAACTGTGCATGTTGTTCTATTCAAATGACGATGTCTAGCCTATCATCAGAGTTGGGGAGCAATGGATTACAAGTAATCTGTTACATGTAACGGATTACAGAAAAACAGTAACTGTAACGTTACGTTACCAACTAAAATATTGTAATCGGATTACAGATACTTTTGAAAAAAAACTATGATTACTTTTGGATTACTTCAATTGAAAAAGAATAGGTGCGTGAGATAATTTTTACACCTTGCATGTTTGATATTTTTATTTAATGTTTTAAAAACATTGTTATTTTAACCAAAATTACAATTGCGTGCCTCAGTTGTTGTGTGTGTGATCATCATGCGCCGCAAAAGTGGGCACGCATGAACAGATTAGTGACCGATGAAGCGCTAGTTTAATTTTCTCCGGTTTTGGTTGGTTGGATGGCTGGTAAAAACAGAGTATATCTATGATAATATAAGCCGACCCATATAAAATGTGACTTAGTTATCTACTGGAGGCATCTTCCTCTGAACAATGATATGCGATAGGCCTAGTGTTATATATTTCTCAAGTTTCAAGGCTTATTTGTCAAATGCACCGAACAACACAGCCAGGAAGAGTTGCACTGAACAACTCAGGAATTGTTTAGAAGATTAGGCAACTATTTATTAGCTGTTACATGGCGCTGCCTTCAACATAAAACATTATAAGGAATTTATCACGATATTTGAAGAGAAAAGGTGTTAGGAAGGACTCTGCCAAAGGATGATGATTTGCATTTCACGCAGCCACCTCAACTCCGTCCATACAGGTAGGCCATGTGATTCTGCTTGCTTTGCATCTCAGAAATTTGTGTTAATTAGTTATCATTGCCTGCTGACGACATTGACTTTAAGCTAAGAGTGCAGGTGTATAATCACAGTTTATTTCTTTAATTTGCGTTTTGAAAATCCATCGCTGGTTGCCATAATAATAATCGCAGGTTAACTTCGCGCGGGTACGTATTTGTGGGCGGGTGTTCACGATTACAAACGTGCATTCGCGTGCCTGGGGTTTCTGCAACGTTTTGACAATGTTGGTGGTTGTGGAGCAAAACATCAGACTACTGCCGATTGAGTGTAGGCGCGAAAAGCTATGGATATCCAGATTTTTATATACAATAATGTCAATACCCTTTTCGGGAAATTGCCATTTATTTTTCAACAGTGTTTTGAAGCAGTAGAAAAAATGAATAAAACATAAATAACAGAATACGTTAACACATCCTTAGATTTTGGGTTATGTTCAGATAAAAAGTCAGATTCTGGATGATCAAGGGATATTGGATTAATTGGAATGACTGAATATCTGATAGACCTTGTGTGTGTAATGTAGAGATGTAGCCCAATCATATTGAAGTAGAAAGCAATGGTTTAGAATCCCTTTACAAAGGCACTCTACATAACCCATAAGGTAAAATGCATATTCCATTTTTGGCCAGCTATGTAAACTCTGACATTGATTGATCCCACAAAAGGTGTTCAGTTGGTTATAGGCTATTCTTATTTGTTTTCTAATGCCTCTTAGTAAGAAAGTAATCTCAAAGTAATCAGATTACATTACTGAGTTTGAGTAATCAAAAAGTTACGTTACTGATTACAAATGTGGACAGGGAACTTGTAACTGTAACAGATTACATTTAAAAAGTAACCTACCTAACCCTGCCTATCATTTGCTTAGTCTTTAGGCTTCTCGTAATGGTTTTCATAAGATCTAACAAACAGATCCCTGAAAAAATAAAGAAAATGAAGCAACAGTACAGGGAAGCAAAGACTCAGAACGGAAAGAGGAACGATCGACGGTGGTACGATACCATTGACTCAATAGAAAAACAGAGCGCTGAGACTGAGGCGTAGGCTGCAGAACATATAACAACGCAAAATTAACTCAGAATTATCCCAAGTCCTACTATTAAAGGTAGATAGTTTTGACAAAATACTTATCAAACTAAATAATGAATACATTGGCTTACAGTTGCAGTGTCACGAGTGTAGGTGGAGAAGGAGCCAGTCACAGGAGTTGGAGGAAGAAAACTGTCTTATTACGTAAGTTCAAACGCAGTATTGTAAGCAAACTGAGCATGGCGTTATTGTATATTTTATTTTACTACCAGAAAAATATTGCCTTTTATTTTTTGTAACCGGAAAACTAGATCACGTTGATAGTTTACTCCTCCCTCCCCACCTGAGCCCCTCCTTAAGTCCTTGGTACCAAATGTAAAGTGGAAACAGAAAAGTCTTTAGCCAACATTAGCATAAATCACCGGTGTGACCCTGGTGCCGGGGTAAAGCACCAGTGGAAACGTGGCACAAGTGTGTGTTGGAGACTTGGTGGGGCCAGACGCGCCTCTTCGTCGAATACACTTCCACTCTTCCTCAACATACATTTTTCATTACACTACACATATGCCAAAATGTAAAGTGCTGCAATGTTTTATATGAATACAGTTATGTCTGGAAATAATTTTGGCTCTGTACACCACCACAATGGATTTGAAATAAAACAACCGAGATGCAATTGAAATGCAGATTTACAGCTTTAATCCAAGGGGTTGAACAAAAATATTGTATGAAACGTTTAGGAATTGCAACCATTTTCATACACCGTCCCCTTAATTCAGGGGCTCAAATGTAATTGGACAAATTAACACAATCAAAAATAAATGTTCATTTTTAATACTTTGTCCAGAATCTTTTGCAGGCAATGACTGCTTGAAGTTTGGAACACATGGACATCACCAAGCACTGGGCTTCCTCATTTGTGATGCTTTGCCAGGCCTTTACTGCAACTGTCTTCAGTTGTTGTTTGTTCGTGGGTCTTTCTGCCTCAAGTTTTGTCTTCAGCAAGTAAAATGCATGCTCGATCAGGTTGAGATCAGGTGACTGACTTGGCCATTGCAGAATATTCCACTTCTTTGCCTTAAAAAAATCTCATGGGTTGCTTTCGCAGTATGTTTTGGGTCTTTGTCCATTTGTAAAGTGAAGCACCTTAGCTGAATTTGGCTGAATCTGCGCAGACAATATATTCCTATACTTTTCAGAATTAATCTGTCTGCTTCTGTCTTCGTTCACATCATCGATAAACACTAGTGACCCAGTGCCATTGGAAGTCATGCATGGCCATGCCATCACACTGCCTCCACCGTGTTTTACAGATGATGCGGTATGCTTTGGATCATGAGCCATTCCAAGCCTTCTCCACACTTTTATTCCCATTTTTCTGATACAGGTTGATCTTAGTTTCATCTGTCCAAAGAATGCTGTTTCATAACTGGGCTGGCTTTTTTAGAAGTTTTTTGCCAAGTCTAATCTGGCCTTTCAATTCTTGAGGCTTATAAATGGTTTGGACCTTGTGGTGAACCCTCTGTATTTGCTCTTGGGAAGTCTTCTCTTTATGGTAGACTTGGATAATGTTCTTCACTTGGCTGGATGTTGTGAAGGGGTTATTCTTTACCATGGAAAGGATCCTACGATCATCCACCACTGTTGTCTTCTGTGGACGTCCAGGCCTTTTTATGTTTGCAGAACTAACCAATGCATTCTTTTTTTCTCAGAATGTACCAAACCGTTGATTTGGCCACTCCAAATGTTCCTGGTATCTGATGGAATTTTTTGTAGGTTTGAAACCTTTGTGTAGGTTTTCTTCTGACAAGAAATCACTAAGTTTTAGGGACTTGGTGACCATGAGATTTGAAGGATGGTTCATTGTTTATAGACGTAAGGGGGCTGAAGAACTCTAAGTACTCTAGGTACCAAAAAATAATGCATCCCAACGTAAAACATAACACCGGGAACCACAAACCAGTGACCAATTGTGTTGTGACATGTGACCTCCTTCCTAGACAATGTTCCAACACACTGAACTAATTATTGTGAAAGTTTTCTTAACAGTGGCTTTTTAAATGGCTTTCAATGTTCTAGTAAGGAAGCTATGCTGTGTCGAGGTATTTTTGGGTCCAAGAAGTTGGACCAGTTCTGAAAAAAACACATTTTCCCCACCAGATCATTTATGCGTGAACTGAAAGTAGAAAGAGAAAGAAACCTCAACATTGTTCTGCCAGTTTAATAAATAGGCTAGACAATTCATATTGGCAAAATAATCTGTACAGTTAAGCAATTTATGTATGTCACACTGGATGTCACACTGTAAAGTAACCCAGGCCAAACGGGTACAAAACAAATTATTGCTATAGCTCTGCAATATTATGAGTAATAAGAGTGTAAATAAAGAACTGGCAAAAAAACATCACATTTTTACAGAATATCACTGCCCTTTTTAGTTTAATTTTGTAGATATTCCCAGATGTGTTTAAACAGTTTTTGTCCCAAATATTGAGTAAGTTAAATTGAAACAGAATATTTCAAGATGAAAGTAGGCTACGGAACACAAATCTGATTCTTCCAATACAGGGCCATCCAGAATTATTTGTGATCCTAGGTAAACATGAACATTAAAGCCTGTGAATGTATGTTTTTTGCAAAAGGTAAGATTCATATGACTTTTTTTGAGTGTAAGATCAATCTGATGAATAACAACATTTTCTCAGTCTTTTTGTGTAAATTTACTTAGTTCGCCAATAATTCCGGAGGGCACTGTTTCACTCCAGTATAAGGAAATACCATGAAACAAAGCAGGACACGATGTAATAATTGATTTGATCAAAACTTGAAAAACAGCTGTGAACTCTCTCCGAAAAAAAATTGCACTGCCCTCCCTTCTGCTCTTACAAAAAACATACAACCTACCCCAGAGCCAAAATAAAGGTTCCCAACATCCTCCACCATTTATGACCAGGCCATAATATTCACATACAATTCATCTGTACAACCTGAATTTTGATCAGTATCTACATATTTCCATTGTAACGTTGCAGAGTAGCGTTTTGTTATTATATTTATCCTAGTTACTTCCCCTGGAATTGTCGCTGTTTTTTTTCCCCCAATGTGTTTCTCTCTCTGTCATTCAATACGGAGATGTTCCATGTTCCTGTTAACATTTTGCTATTATGTGGGTAACAAGAAGTTTACATTAGGAGACATTCAATTCTGTTTGAATCGACTATCAAAAATGTCTTGTTACAAAGACACATATAAGGTTTAGGGTTAAAATTTGGTTATGGTTAAATATCACAGTACCCTGTTTAAGATTAAGGGTTATGGTTAACATTAGCCTCTTGTTGTCACACTTGCAACCACTGGGGGTGAAGGTTGGTTGTGTTCAAAATGATGATACTCAACATTTTACAAAAAAGCGTTTTACAAACTAGTTTGATATGAACATTATTCTTAGGATTCCTTGGTTGATAAAAAAAGGAAGGGAGGGGTGGTGGGGTACAATGTTGTATGTCAAATCAATTATCTCTTACTTTTGCTTTAAGGTCATAAATGGTGAGAAATAAATAACTAACTTCCTGTACTCTCTACTCATTAATCTGCCTAATGCCAGGTAGTAGATAAAGTAAAAATATATAAAATGCATACAAAAGTGACAAACTGTTTTATGTCTGCTGTTTCATTTCAAGAACGTATACATCTCATTTGACCAGTTAGTAAAAATTAACCAATCACTTCAAAGCCCATGTGGCGTGCTTTTACTCAAAAGGAGAGAGTAGAGGTTAGTCACATAACAGCTATTTCCATCACAGTAAACAATAAAGGAAACTATGCTATTAGCTGACATTCTGGGTGCTACTACCAAAGCTCAGCGATGACAAATATCTTGATTAAACTAGTCACAAGATTAGACATATCTTCAGTGCTCAAAATAATTTCAAAGAATGTTGTTTAAGACCCATGTCAGGTCTGCTTCTCTAAATGCAACAAAATAAATGTACGTATGTGTAGTATACAGGCCCTTACAGATATGAATAACTGTAATATAAGAAAGCCTCCTAAAATATTGTTATTTTGTTCTGTGTAACAGAGGGTACATAATGGATGCATCTATTTATTCTATAATTTGGATGGACAAATCACAGCAAGTTGATATAATCAAGCAAATAAGTGGCAAACTGTAATTTTATGATTACATTTGCAAACTATATTCACAAATACATGAAAGAGATGAGGTGGTTCTTCTGAATTAAGCAAGCTGAATTTATAGAATTATTAATACAATTAAGTTGCACTGCTGGAAACCTCTTCTCTGAACAGCATGTGCAGCATAATTTGCAAAAGGCCACATCTTTAGGACCCCTGCTACTTAATGATTTAATTTATTTGACGAAGCCACCCGGGCCCATGTACTAAACGTGCTGACTGGGGGATAATTTAATCAGGACTAGGGCTGCATGTGATTGTGTACACTCAATATTTTCTGATGGTGCAATCTTTCAGCAGGTATCTTTCTCTTTTATGACCTTGAAGTTTAAAGCAAAAAGTTCAGAGCCTCCTCTCAAAGTACCTGCAATTGATAACCACTTTAATGATTGTACAATGATTGCACTCTATTGTATTCTATTATACATTTTATTAATGTTTAATGAAATGTTATTGATATTGTAACTGGCTGGAATTAAACATCACTTAGCGTTAAAGCATATTATGACGTCTCAGGCTGATGTAACCTGTTAGGAGTTTCCTTACAACGTTCCAATAACTTTTAGTTAACTCCAGGCTCCAACCGTCATCTTAATGAGAGTAGAATTTCCACAAGCAAGATATCCTATAGCTTTTGGCATAGTTGCATTTAATTATAGGTCTGGAGACTTTTTGAGCCTACGATTCCACAAACTTTTGAAATGTTTTTTATTCATTAATACTTAATTAATGAATAATACTTTATTAATGCTTAATTATTAATGCTCAGATTCCACACTGCCTTAAGTTTTGTCTTCAGCAAGTGAAATGCCTTCTCGATCAGGTTGAGATCAGGTGATTGACTCGGCCATTGCAGAAAATTCCACTTCTTTGCCTTAAAAACTCCTGGTTGCTTTCGCAGTATGTTTTGGGTCATTGTCCACCTGTAAAGTGAAGCGCCGTCCAATCATCTTCGCTGAATTTGGCTGAATCTGAGCAGACAATACAACCCTAAACACAGAATTAATCCGGCTGCTTCTGTCTTCTGTCATATCATCAATAAACACTAATGACCCAGTGCCATTGGAAGCCATGCATGCCCATGCCATCACACGGCCTCCATCGTGTTTTACAGATGATGTGGTATGCTTCAGATCATGAGCTGTTCCAAGCCTTCTCCATACTTTTTTCTTACCATCATTCTGGTACAGGTTGATCTTAGTTTCATTTGTCCAAAGAATGCGGTTCCAGAACTGGCCTGGCTTTTTTAGATGTTTTTTTGGCAAAGTCTAATCTGGCCTTTCTATTTTTGAGGCTTATGAATGGTTTGCACCTTGTGGTGAGCCCTCTGTATTTTGCTCTCTTTATGGTAGACTTGGACAATGATATGCCTACCTACTGGGGAGTGTTCTTCACTTGGCTGGATGTTGTGAAAGAGTTTTTCTTTACCATGGAAAGGATCCTACGATCATCCACCACTGTTGTCTTCCATGGACGTCCAGGCCTTTTTGTGTTGCAGAACTCACCAGTGTGTTTCTCAGAACGTAAACTGTTGATTTGGCCACTTCTAATGTTCCTGCTATCTCTCTGATGGATCTTTTTTTTTTTTGCAGGCTAAGGATGGCCTGTTTCACTTGCATTGACAGCTCCTTTGACTGCAGGTTGTGGGTTCATAGCAACAGCTTCCAAATGCCAATGCCACACCTGGAATCAACTCCAGACCTTTTACCTGCTTATTTGATGAAGAAATAACAAAGGAATAGCCCACACCTGTCCATGAATCAGCATTTGAGTCAATTGTCTAATTACTTTTGGTCCCTTTAAAAAGAGGGAGCTACACATTAAAGAGCTGTAATTCCTAAACCCTTCCTCCCATTTGGATGTGAATACTTCAAATAAAAGCTGAGAGACTGCACTTTAAGCTCGTATTCATTATTTAACTGTAACTTGAATATATTTTGGTAAACAGACAAAATGACAAAACTTGTGCCAGTGTCCAATTATTTCCAAACTGAATATATATCATATAGAGTATCTCACAAAAGTGAGTACACCCCTCACATTTTTGCAAATATTTGATTATATCTTTTCATGTGACAACACTGAAGAAATGACACTTTGCTACAATGTAAAGTAGTGAGTGTACAGCTTGTATAACAGTGTAAATTTGCTGTCCCCTCAAAGTAACTCAACACACAGCCATTCATGTCTAAACCGCTGGCAACAAAAGTGAATACACCCCTAAGTGAAAATGTCCAAATTGGGCCCAATTAGCCATTTTCCCTTCCCGGTATCATGTGACTCGTTAGTGTTACAAGGTCTCAGGTGTGAACGGGGAGCA